>JAVJIF010026343.1:0-60374 GCA_038442645.1 Agave tequilana
CAAGGCTGAGCTCTTCGAGCACCATACATTCAGCGAAAGTGATAGGGACTTGGCCTGATAATTTATTGAAGCTGAAATCAATTATTCCCAGGTTTCTCAAGCTCCCCACTTCTGATGGAATTGCTCCTGTTAATGAATTGTAGGACAAATCTAGAATTCTAGAGAGCGTTGGGATTTCAAGAATTTCTTTCGGTATAGCCCCAGTAAATTTATTCGTTCTAAGGTGAAGAAAATTTAACTGTTGGCAATTTCCCAGATTTGCTGGTATAATTCCACTGAGTTCATTATAATCTAGGTAAAGAGAGAGCAGTTGAGTAAGGTTGCCGATAGTGGAAGGGATCTCTCCGGATAGCTTGTTTCTGCTCAAATCCAAGACATGCAAATTTTGAAGCATCCCAATGGAGTCAGGAATAGGGCCAGTGAGAATGTTTGGGCCCAAGTCAAGTATCGTCAAGCTTACAAGATTTGCAATATTTGAAGGGATGTTCCCAGATATAAAGTTGTTACCCATGGTGAGCTGACGGAGGTTGGCGAAAGGTTTGCAACGGAGTTAGGTATCACACCGTCAAGGTTATTGAAATCTAGTTGCAAAAACTCTAGTTTGGTACAATTGATCAAGATAGATAGAAATTTAATCCATCTGGCTCCTTACTTTCAAGCTGGTTTTGAGCAAGAGTTAGAAATCGTAAATTTTGTAAGCTTCCAAGGTTAACAGGAATCATCCCGCTAAACTATTTATCTGGAGTTGAATATATTTAAGATGTGATGAATTGGAGAATATTGACATTGGGACAGATCCATGCAATTGGTTATCAAACAGGATAAAGTATTCAAGTAGGGAAAGTGGCTGGCCTACATTTGGGGGAAGCACCCCTGATAGATGGTTCTCTGACAAATCGAGAGAAAAGAGTGAGGAAAGATTCCAAAGAGAAGTTGGGATGCTTCCGGAAAGCTTGTTGCTATACAAAAGGGTTTCAAGTTTGGAGAGCTTGCACAACGAAGATGGAATGCCTCCCGACAGTTTATTTTCAAATAGGTCAAGTTCATTGAGGGAATGAAGGTTTCCCATGGCTGGTGGGATTTCCCCAGTAAGTTGGTTTTGGCACAAAGACAAAACAGAAAGAGAGGAGAGGTTTGAAAACGATGATGGTATGCTTCCTGTCAGACTGTTGTTATTTAACCTTATGATTTGAAGATCCAAGCAATTGCAGAGACCAGGTGGAAGTTCACCTTGGAGCATGTTATCTGCAAGAGTAATTACTTTCAGTTTTGAGCATTGAGAGAGTGTAGCAGGAATACCTCCGTCAAGAGAATTGAAACTCAAGTTAAGATGTTGCAACCGGGAAAGGCGGCCGATCTCTTGCGGGATCGGTCCATGAAATTGTTTGTTTGACAGATCCAATGTCCGAAGAAATGTGAGGTTGGCTATGACAGGTGATATAAACCCACCCAGGTCAAGGATCTCAAATTCAAGGAAATGACCCTTTGAGGATGCCACCGTCCACTGCAAGTGATGCCTAGCCACTGACAGAAATGGGTGGAGTCATTCCAGAAGCCCACCGATTCTCTTGGAGCGCCAGACATCGTATCCTTGAAGGCGAGAAGTGCTTTTCGATCGGTCACATTGTTGTGTTTTGATAGCATGGTGACGGTGGATGTGGAAGCTGGAGAGACCAAGGAGCTGACATGGTGCAGACAGATCAGGAGGGCTAGTGTTTTTGTAGACACGAGGAAAACTGATTGTAGCTGTGCCATGGAGTTTTTTTTTTTTTCCCCCAGATGATAGAATTGTGTGTAATGGCTCTATTTATACTGATAATGGCCATGGGCTCTCTGTATCCTTTATCACATAGAGAGAGACTTTGAGGAGATGCGAAGAGTTGATCGAGTCATGATCTACAGTCATGCCGTGGGAACTCAGTTAACTTTAATTTCTTATATTCAATGCATGCTATAATGATTTCTCCAACTTGCTCCTTGGAAGCAACTGTACTATTCAAAACTAGGTCTAGTTTCCTTGTCTTATGCCCAAGCATTCAAAGCTAGTGACCATTTCAAGATGTTGAAATGTAAAAAGATGGGAGTTCACCTAACACACATGATATTGAGATTCAGAAGAGGTACCTTGACTTCAAGTCAGTCTAGATGCCATTTGGATGGCCCTCAAGCACTGCACATTCATTTGGATAGAAATTAGAGAAGACTCAACCGTATGCAACTAATATACAATTGACTGCTAGAAATTAGGGGAAGTGCTTGGCCTAGTTTCCATCTCTTATGCACGAGCATTTCAGAGTAGTCGATTTCAAGATGTTGAAATGTGAAGTTAGGAGATTACTGAAATTCAGAGGACGACCTTGACTTGATTTCAGTCTAGAGGAGTTGTGTCCCCCCCCCCACCCCCCCCCACCCCCCTTTTCGGGCATATCTCTGGCACGTGCACTTGTCAGGAGCAGATTCTTTTGACTTCAAACCACTTAAACCCGCGTGACACTTAACTCGCTCTTTTCCCTTCGAGGCGAAGCTAAATCAGCCTAACCCTCACACTCACTCAAGAGAGAGAACACTTGAAGAAGAAGTGGAAGCTTGTATTGCTTACTCTTGCTTTCCTTGATGATTACAAATGAGCACCCTTGGCCCTTATTTATATGCAAGGGCTTGTACAAGAATTCTTTAAAATTGGAGGCTTCTAGAATATCTAAAAGCTCCCATATATTCATCCATAAATATCTTATTCTAGAATCCTCTAGAAATCTTCTGTAGAATATTCCTCAAAGGAGTATCCCTTTAGGAATCTTCTATGAAATATCCCTCTAGGATAATCTTCTAGGGAATATCCCTCTTTACATAGTATTTACAATATTATCCTAGAAGACTCTAGAACCACTCTACCACATGGGATGAGCCCAAGTGAGCCCAAGAGCACCAAGATAGAGCGGTTCGTGACATTCTCCCCCACCTATCCGAGTGATACCCTCATCGCTGAGTTTTCTCCCGATGGAACTTCTCGATCAAGTCCTCGAACTGCCAAAGAGCTCGTGCCGGTTCCCAACTGCTCTCGCTATCTGACAATCCCTTCCACTTCACAAAGTATTCTAACCTCAGGTGGTTGTTCGCTTCACGAACCGTCCTGTCCGCTATGATCTCCTCTGCTTTCTTATCGAACTCCATGCGAATTCCTGCTGGTGCTCGACTGAAGTCCCCACGATTCGGATCTTCTGCGTCCTTATGGTAAGGCTTTAACATGCTCACATGAAAAACCAGATGATACTTCACCATTCGGGGAAGTTGTACCATGTAGGCTACATTCCCCACTCTTTTCTTAATATAAATGGGCCTTCGTACTTCCTTATCAAGCTCTTGTGTAGCCCTTGTGACGATCCAGAGTAGAAAGCTTGACAAGGACCAGATCACCAACCTGATATTCCATATGCCTCCTCTTCTTATTAGCCCATTTATTCATCCTCTTGGCCGCCTTGTTTAGATACGAACGCGCCAACTCGTTCTGCTCTTGCCACCCCTTAGCGAATTTATAGGCAGTCGGGCTATTTCCCTTGTAGCCCGTAGCAATGGAGTTAGGAGTGAGCGGCTGCTGTCCAGTGACGATCTCGAATGGACTCTTTCTAGTAGACTCACTCCTCTGTAGGTTGTAGAAGAATTGGGCTATATCCAGAAGCTCCGCCCAATCCTGCTGGTTGGCACTCACATAGTGCCTCAGATAAACCTCCAACAAGTCATTCACCCGCTTTGTCTGGCCATCCGTCTGAGGGTGGAAGCTAGTGGAGAAGTTCAAGTCCGACCCCATGAGCTTGAAGAGCTCCGTCCAAAACCTGCCTGTGAAGCGGCCATCTCGATCACTCACGATCGTCTTAGGCAAGCCCAATACTTCACCACATGCTTCAGGAATAATGGAGCTGCTACTTCGGCTGGACACTTGGCTGGGGCTGGAATGAAGATGCCATACTTTGAGAACCGGTCGACCACCACCATAATAATGTTGCACCCTTCGGACTTGGGTAAGCCCATGATAAAATCTATAGAGATGCTTTCCCAAGGTCGCTCTGGAATTAGTAGTGGTTCCAGCAATCCGGCCGCTACCATTTTCTCTGTCTATTCTTGTTGGCACACAATACAGGTCTTCACATAGGCTTCAACATCATCCCTCATGCGAGGCCAATATATATTCTCTTTTGCAAGAGCTAAAGTACAGTGCACACCTGAATGTCCCCCACTGGGAGTCATGACATTCCTTGAAAGCTCCTCCTTAGGTTCCGAATAGCGGCATGTACAACCGCCTCCCCTTTGTATAAAGCAAATCTCTTCCAGCTAGAACCTCCGAGTCTTGCCCTCCTTAGCATACTCCATCATGTTCTTGGCCGTAGGGTCATGAGCCAAGCCTTCTTTGACGCGGTCGAGTAAGGAGCTCTGAGGATGAATCAGCATAGCGGCAAATTCAGCCTTTCGACTTAGTGCATCTGCTACTTAGTTGATTCTTCCTGACTTGTACTCGAGCACATAGTCGAACTCGGCTAGGAAGTCTTGCCATCGCGCCTGCTTGGGAGACAACTTCTTTGGGTCTGGAAGTAGCTGGTGGCCACGTTGTCCATCTTCACCACGAACCTCGAGCCAAGTAGGTAGTGTCTCCATACTCGAAAACAGTGAACCACAGTTGTCATCTCCTTCTCTTGTACGGTAAACCGCTTCTCGGTATCATTGCGCTTCCGACTCTTATAGGCCACAGGGTGTCCTTCCTGCATTAACACCCCTCCAATTGCGAAGTCACTCGCGTCGGTGTGCACTTCATACGGCTTGTTGAAGTCGGGTAGTGCGAGAACTGGCTTTTCTGTCACAACTCTCTTCAAGGCCTCGAACGCCCCCTGGCACTTCGAACTCCAATCCCAAGCTCGGTTCTTCTTTAGCAAATCCGTGAGTGGAGCACTTATCACCGAATAGCTCTTGATGAACCTCCAATAGTAATTCACCAAACCAAGGAAATATCGTAGCTCCGTCACCTTGGTGGGAGGCTCCCACTTCAATATAGCCTGGATCTTGGCTTGATCCATCGAATCTTGGCTCTTCCAATGGTGTGGCCAAGGAACATCACTTCCTCTTGTGCGAACGAGCACTTCTCCTTTTCACATAAAGCTCGTTGCTTCTGAGGGCCTGAAACACTTGCCTCAAGTGCTCCACATGCTCGTCCATGATTTGGCTATACACCACAATATCATCGAGATAGATCACCACGAAATGGTCCAAGAAGGGCTCCAACACCTTATTCATCAGAGTGCAGAATGTGATCGGTGCATTGGTAAAACCAAATGGCATTACTAGAAACTCGTACGATCCGTACCTGGTCAAGCACGCGGTCTTCGATTCATCTCCTTCCGCAATCCGCACTTGATAATACCCCGAGCGTAAGTCAAGCTTGATAAAGTATCTTGCTTGACCTAACCTGTCGAACAAGTCCGCTATCAGAGGAATAGAGTACTTGTTTTTTTACCGTGATCTTGTTTAGCGCTAGGTAGTCGATGCAAAGTCGCAACGAACCATCATACTTCTTCTGAAAGAGCACTGCTGCACCATAAGGAGCCTTTGACAAATGAATATATCCGGCATCCAACAACTTCTTCAGCTGCTTCCAAGTTCTTCCAGTTCTGGTGGCGCCATGCGATAAGGACCCATGGCCGGAGGTCGAGTTCCTGACTCGAGCTCGATTTTGTGGTCCACCTCTCTTCTAGGTGGAAGCTTGCTTGACAGCTTGGCGGGCATGATGTCCTGGTAGGCTTCCAAGATGACTCGATCTCCTTAGGCACGCCATTTCCCTCCTTTGAGCCTTCCTCCACCTTAATGGTAACAAGAAAGGTCGGCTCATGACGTCGAACTCCCTTGGATATCTGTAATGCCGAGAGCATTTTTGATGATACATTCTCTCGCTTGATCTAAACTGTGCACGCCTTCCCCTCAAGGATGCACACAGTGTTGGTGTAGTGAACCAACACAACCTTCACCTTGTCCAGAACTCTAAGCCAAGCACCCCATCAAAGTCGTCCATAGTGACGACTGTCAGGTTCTCCTGACCATGCCACTCTCCTATGCTCATATCCACCTTGTGAGCTACGCCATCGATAGGAGTGGGGCTAGAGTTGACGGCCTTAATGGTGCCTCCTCCCTTAGAGATCTTAAGGCCCAGCTTGCTAGCAACATCAGTTGAAACTAGAAGATGAGAAGCTCTAATATCTAAAAGGGCCTTGAAGGTCTTACCGGAAATGGTTGTCTCGACGAACATTGCCCCTCAAGGCCTTTCTTCCACCTTCGCCTTGATAGCATTGAGGAGACGTAGTGAATGTAGCTTAGTCTCCTCCGGTTACTTCTCGTCTTCTCTTTGGATAAGAGCAGCGAAATTAGCCCTCTTGGGACAGTCCATGGCTTTATGGGGATCTCCGCAAAAGTAGCACGCTAACTTCTTCAGACGATCGCTTCCTCCATTAGTGTTGTTGCGAAACTTTCTCTTCTCAAATGTCGGCTTAGGTAGGAATTCTTTAGATGATTACTCATTTTCTTCCCCACCTTTAGCTAGCTAGCCCTTCCTGTCTTTTGGTCTGGATGAATCTCCTATCCTCTTGAACTCGATAAGAGACTCCGCCACTTGCATGGCTTGGGCAAGAGTTTGGACCCCTCGCCTTTATAGTTCCATCTTGGCCCACCCAGCGAGGCCATCCATGAACGAGAATAGAGAGTCCTTCTCGCCCATATCGGGGATCTCCAGCAGCAATTCTGAAAATTCTTTGACATAATCACGAATGGAACCTTTTTGAGTGAGGCATCGAAGTTTACCTCGGGCCTCGTCCTCGGCATTCTCCGAATAGAACTGCCGCATAAGATCCGCCTTGAACTCTTCCCATGTGCTGATGGAACATGTGCCCTTCTTCATATCTTCATATCGCCTACGCCACCACAACGTAGCGATGTCTTCAAGATAAGAGGGACAGCTTGAATCTTGGATGCATCGTCTCGAAATCCGACAGTATTGAAGTAGACTTCTATGCTCCAAAGGAAGTTATCAATCTCCCGAGCATTTCGAGACCCCTTACAAGGCTTAGGCTAGGGCACATCTTTAGCCATAAAAGGATGTGACACCATACTTCGAGTTGCCAATGCGATATCGTGTTGGTCGATCCTCTCCTTAAGCTCGGCCAACTCCTTCAAGAGTACCTCCACATGGTTCCACAGAACCGCGTTCAACTCCTTCAGGAAGTGTTCCCTTACTGCAACATGTCAACGGCGAAATTCAAGGCCGACTGCATCTCCTCCTAAAGCTCGTCTCCCGCAGACTCTAGCTTCTCGATGCGCTCGTCGTAAGCCTCCAGCTTATCCGCCCCAGTAAGCTCCATCTTAGCTAACCGTGCCTCCAGCGTTACCAAGATATCTCGGGATTTCTCCCCATGAGATTTGGGAGCATCCTTCGGATCTATAGCTCCAACTACATCGGAACGAAGATCAAGGCTCGACATTATCACTCCCGAATCTAAGCTCTGATACCAACTGTCAGGGGCGGATTCTTTTGACTTCGAACCACAAACCCGCGCGACACTTAACTCGCTTTTTCCCCTTAGAGGTGAAGCTAAGTCAGCCTAACTCTCACACTCACTCAAGAGAGAGAGAACACCTGGAGAAGAAATGGAAGCTTGTATTGCTTACTCTTACTTTCCTTGATGATTACAAATGAGCACTTTTGGCCCCTATTTATAGGCAAGGGCTTGTGCAAGAATTCTCTAGAATTGGAGGTTTCTAGAATATCTAAAAGCTCTCATATATTCATCCCTAAATTCTTATTCTAGAATCCTCTAGAAATCTTCTATGGAATATTCCTCTAGGGAGTATCCCTCTAGGATCTTCTAGGGAATATCCCTCTAGGGAATCTTCTAGGGAATATCCCTCTTTACATAGCATTTACAATATTATACTAGAAGACTCTAAAACCACTCTACCACATGGGATGAGCCCAAATGAGCCCAAGAGCACCAAGATGGAGCGGTTCGTGACACATTCCGCTTGCAAGTAATTTTCTTTTCGTTTTTCCATTTTTATTCTTTCCTTTTGTTAAAACTGACATGTTCTTGGCACATGTAATGTACACAATTATCCCCTTCAACTTTTGCTACCTTTTTGTGTTTTTTCAACAAGAAAAGATTTTATACGATTCAACATAGTTAATCGACATTTTGTGCATATGCCGGACACTTGTATCTAGAAAAACTAGTTTCTGACATACACACCGTGTTTATAACATCACAATATTTTCCAACACTTACCTGATACTCGATCAAGTTATATGAGAATATGAATGGCGAAATAAGGGGACTTCAGCGATTTTTCAATAATTTATATTTATATTTTTTGTGTTGGCCACCCCCTCGAAAAGAATTCCTGGTTCTGCATATAGGCGGGACACTCATGTCCAGTGAAACTAGTTTTTGACACGGGCATCGTAACATATCAAAAGAAAATAAGCAAAACGATTTGATACTCATAGGAGACCCATTTATAACTAGAACATATCCCAATATTTTTCTGATACTTAGCTTTGTTGTTTATTAAAGAGTTAGTTGGGAGAAAAATATTGAAAATCAATTTCTTTATAAGAAAAGACCTGAAAAAAGTTACTTAAATTGATTTAAAATACAGAGCGTTTATAGAAATAACAATTACAATCCAGAATACTAAGCACGCAGGCACTTGAGGCTTTCTCCCCTTCAGCGAGCTCTCCTTTCCTTTCTCCTTGCGTTTCATTCTTTGAGAACACATCTCTAAACTTAAGCAACTCACTGACAATGTCCTTCATCTCCATTCGGTCTGCTGGCAATTTGTTTGAGCATAAGATGTTGATTCTAAACACTGAAGCTACACACTCTATAATTCTCAAGGCATTCAAGTTGTGTGCATCATCCATCACTAACTTCTGTAAAACACCTAGAGGGGGGTGAATAGGTGTTAGTGCTAATCTAAGAAACTAAATGCAAAACTAAGTGCGCTAATGACGGAAGCTAATGCAAATTATGCACAAACTAATACAATACAACAAGTGTAGCCGAATTCCCCTTGCGAGGCTCTGGACTAACTCCCCTTGATTCCCCTTGAAATGGGTTGAGGCGCTATGTGAAGCTCTTGTTGGATGAGTGTAAGTTAGGCACACACAAGCAATCCAAGCAATATGAAATGCATACAATCAAGCCAAGCATATAAGAATGAATTGCAATATAAAAGATGCAAGGCAACACAAGCAATATATAAGATATGTATGCAATGAAAGAATGATGCTTGAATGAAATGATGCTTGCACAAAGTAAAGAGAGTAGAGTTGAGAGAAATTGGATCAAACGCTAACACAAAGATTTGTTTCGAGGTTCGAGTACCCAACTCTACATCCCCGCCTACACCACCGTGTAGGATTTCCCAATCCACTATAGGAGTACCGAACTCCTCTCTCAACCTTACAAAGCCACCGAGGCTATACAACCACAATCCACCTCTACCGAAGAGGGATACGGCCCGTAGCCAACAACAAACAATAACAACAACAACCTCTACCGAAGAGGCTCACAACAAACACAAACACCTCTACCAAAGAGGGATCCAAACCAATACCACTCCGATCACCTCTACCGAAGAGGGATTCACAAAAGCAAGGAGGGTTTACAATAAGTGGTTACAAAGACCACAAACACAATCTTTCTTTCTTTTCTCTTTTCTTTTTCCACAAAAACAAGATCCTAATAGATTAGGATAGATGATAGCTCAAGTGTGGAAACAAAGTGTTTTTAGAAACCAGCAATAAAGAAAAACTTCTTGGGAAATCACTTGTAAATGATAGAAAATGAAAAACAAAACAATCTCCCAAACCCTAGCTTTCTTTGATTTTCCAAAAACCCAAAAACAAATAAGATGAAATCTTGTTGGCTTAAAAACTCTTTTTAAAACTCTTTTAAACACTAGAGAAAGTCTGAAATTTTTAGCTCTAAAAATCTTAACCAAAACAATGGAGAAATGGGGTATATATAGCCCTAGGAAAAACTAGCCGTTAGGCTGATGTGGCAGCCTGACAGGCCACCGGTCGACCGGTCCGGTCGACCGCCAACGGTCAGAATTATGACCGTTGGGCAACTGCGGTCGACCGGCCCGGTCGACCCAGAAAACCCGAGAGCAGAGCTCTCAACTCGGTCGACCGTCCCGGTCGACCGTGTCTGTGCCTAACAGACGTGCACGTCTGTGCACGTTGGTCGACCCGAACGGTCGACCGGCCCTTGGTGCGGTCGACCGTCAGGGTCGACCGACCAGCCTGTCAGCACAAAACAAGGTCAGAAAATTTGGGAAAAATATTTTATAAAAATCTTTTATCTTTTCTGAAAATTCTATAAAACTTGTTTTATCACTTTATATTAAAACATAAACATGTGATAAAAATTTCAAGACAATATATCAACATACCAATTCATTTTTGAGTCTTGCAAATTTTATCAAAAACAAAACCTTGTATTTTTATCAAACTTGATTTTTTCAATAGGAAATCTGATTTTCCTAAAAACTTATAGAAATACAAAAACATGATATTTGAACATTATTAAGCATGATGCATATGGACATAGGTCTAATACACATTCAACAAATATATCATAGTTTTTTGTCTTTAATTACAAAAATATGTTTTATACCAAAACATAAAACTACATGAATAGGTATGTCAAACTAAGTTTGTATAAGTCATATAAGCATGTATGTATATAGAGCACATCTAATATACATATAAAACATGTAAACTTGTTTTGATCAAACTATTCATGAAAACTCATATCGGTTAAACTAAAAACCGAAAAACCAATATCCAAACATGTGTGTGTTTTGTGCACTTGAGCATATCAACTATACTAAGCTTTACAAATGGATCTAAAACACACTAAACTAAACTAGGATACCTAAGTCTTCTTGATGATCTTCATCTTCAAGTAGACTTGCTCCAAAACTCCATCCAAGGGCTAGGTAATGTGTGATCTTGAAGTTTTGGCCCTGGAATCATCATGAAAAACTTCTAAACTCCTTGTTGAAGCTAATCACCAACTAATATCCTGTTAATGATCTGAAACTTAGAAACACAAGAATATTAGTAAACATAACTACATGAGTTGATCATCATCAAAACTAGAGTGGAAGGCCATTGGGCCAACAATCTCCCCCTTTTTGATGATGACAAAACTCATGGAGTTATATATGCATGGATTAAAGATAAGCTTCAAGGAAGCTCCCCCTTAACTCATGCATAGGGATAAACAATAAATATATGCAATGAATATTAAACATGAAACATGCATATGCATAAACAATAAATGGTTCTAGATATCAAATGGAATATTCAAAACAAAATAAGCTCTAGATACCAATTACAAAGCAAACTCTATAAATCAATTAAACTTAATATTCTTGAGATTCTTGAGATTAAAACATAATATATGCATAAACATAAGCATGCATATAAAACTTCATAAATCTTTCTCCCCCTTTTTGTCAATCATCAACAAAGGGGTAATTAAAACCATAAATAAAACGAGGGGTAAAAATCTTTCTTCCCCTTTATGTCAAACAAAACAATAAAAGACAATGTTCTCCCCCTTTTGTCTAAAACAAAAACAAAGTCAATAAGGGGTGACTTTAAAAACATGATATCAATTGAAAATATGTCAATGAAGCATCTTGATACCAAAAGAAAATAAACAAGGATAATAAGTGTTATATGCTATATACATTCATGAAGAGGAAGACGCTAAGTTAGCTTCCCTACACATATGCATTACATGAAGGAGGGAAGTTAAGCCCTAATTCACATAACACACATTATGTAATGAATAGAGGAGATGTGAAGCTCCCCCTACACACGTGTACCACATAAAGAAGAGATGTGAAGCTCTTCAATACACAAAACACTCAACATGAATCTATATGAAGAGATGTTAAGCTCTCCTTGCATATAAGCAATACAAATCAAAACTTTGAATATTTCTTTAAACAAAATTTTGAAATACCAATTGTAATTAAACATAAGTCTTGAATTCTTAAACATGAATCTTGAAACCAAAACAAATTTTGAATTTCTTAAATATGATACCAATTGTAAATATTTTACCAATTGAAAAGATTTTACATAGAAACATTGATACCAATTGTAAGAATTGTTCATTTTAAAACATATAAACAAATTTGATGTTGATATCATATGTTTAAAATAACAACTTTTAATCATAAAGTGTGGGAGTACAAATATCAATTGAAATACAAAATCAAATTTTCTCCCCCTTTATGAAATACAAACTAAAATATGCATAGTCTTGATACCAATTTAAAGTAATCAATTGAGACAAAAGTGAAACTCAAGGTGTTGGGTCATGCTAGAGCTTGAGTAAACAAAAACTAAAATTTGTGATTTTTTTTGAACACAAATAAAACATATATGTATGAAAATTTAGATACCAATAGAAATTGATACCATTGAAATTGAAGCATACATACATAAACAAATATATGAGTATACCAAAATGTCAAAATTGATACCAATTGAAAGAGTTCAATGATACCAATTGAATCAACAATATAATCAAGTGTATATCTCATATAATCTACCACCCAATCAAGGTTCAAGTTTTAAATGATTTTCATTTTAAAGCATACATGACCATGATCTCCCATCCAACCGCCCTTAGATGGTAGGGGTTTTCAAAAATAGATTTGAAAATTTAGTTTTGTTTGAAAATCTCTACCATATGAAGAATATCGCAACTAGTTAAATGGAAAAATTTGTTAACTAGTACGAAATCCTTCAAGTAAGGAATAAAACAAAATTGTTTTTCATAACATGGAATCCACATCATATCAAACACTCAAGTTCAATTAGGCATAAATAAGACTCATGAAAACAAAACATGAGCAAGCAATAAATGTGAGTGTAAAAATAAAATATGAAGATCATAATCATGAAAATTAGGCAATAAGCTCAATTATTCCTTAAAAACACAAAACTATTTAATCTTCAAGGCATATGTATGTCTAATACAAACTATAGTATACATACATATCCAAAACATAACGAGTCCACAAAATATATGCATTAAGGCACGTGGCTCAAAAAGGATACTCATGTATAGTCAATAGTTTGGATAAGATGGACATATACATGAAGTTAAATATAAATACATGAAAAACTTGAAAAACTAATTTTCATTAAAACAAATTACATTTCAAGGTATATGTATGAATTGTCAACATGAAGTATACATACATATCCCTAAACACAATTGAGTCCATAAATAGATTTGCATGAAAAGCAAATGACTCAAGGGGTATACATGTATATCTTAAAGTTTGGCAATACAAACATATACATGAAGTGAAATACACAATCATAAAACACATTCAAAAATGAGAATACAAGTATAAGATGTATGAATCATCAAAACTAGACTATACTAGCACATCTAATGGGTTCAAATAAGCATTCAAGCTCAACATATATAGATTTATTTGTGGCCCACTCTATGTACAAGTATATAACTAGTCTTAATGAAAACTAACACTTAAACATATATTCAAAAACATGAAGCATCAAAACAAATATAAAAGTCATCATGATAAAGCTAAAACACGATTACTATGTAAATTCACATGTATTAGATTCATGATGTACACTATAGCTTAAACAAAAGTGAGAACACTAAGTATGATTCAAATAAGCACGTGTGTCTCAAATACTATACATGTATGTCAAGGATCTAATAAACATGGAATGAACATACTAATCCATAGACATCAAAACATGCCATAAACAAATGAATATGAAAGCATGGGAGTTTAGGAATCGTTACCAAAACCTCAAGGCAACTCTCCTTGTCTCCAAAACTTGGTGGTCCTCTCCACCATCTCTTCCCTTGAAAGTGATGCATCCAATTGATTTCCTTTAAGTCCGGAACGCATCTACTCCAAGGTGCTATCACTCTCACATCATGTGAGAGCCCACACCTACATTAAATAAAGGAGGGGTGGTCTTTGGTACCCACATCTTGTTGGGTCCATGGGGTTAGTCCCTTCTCTAACCCAAACAAATTTCTTTGCTAAATTTGAAACATTTAATCTATCATAACAAAATTTAGCAAGATGACCTTTTCGGCCACAATGTGTACATGTGTACACATGAGCATACGTGTGATGGTGTCCGTGAGGAGCATGTGTATGCCGTGGAGGGTGTGCATGAAAAGATGGAACTTGTTTCTTTCGAACCAAGGTTTCTAACCGTGAGTGGTTCATGGCACATTGGCTCATAGTGGAGCCCAAACAACCTACTCTCTTCTTTAACATACAAATATCATCAATAATTTTAGAAGAAGAGGTACATGCATTAGGTAGACTAGATGAAGAAGCTACACTAGCATGGCAAACATGTGCATCAATTTTATTTTGCAAAACAATATTCTTATCTAAACAAACATTCAACTCATTTGAAATAGAAATGATTTTATTTTTCAAAGCAACATTCTCTTTAAAACAAAATCAACTTTAGAAGACAAATTTTCATTTTTCTTCAAAAGAGTTTCACAATCATTTTTAGACTTTAAAAATTTATTTTCTTTTAAAGCAAGTTCCAATTGAGATCTCAATGAATCCCTTTCATTATAGACCTCAACCTATTCTTGCAAAACACAATCAAGTCTAGAATGCAAACACTTATTTTCTTTTCAATTTCTAGACTTTTCTTTTTCAAAATCTTATATTTTTCAATTAGTTTTTCACAAACAATGGAAAGTTCTTCATTCAAAGCATGGGCATCAATATGATCATTTGAAGAACTAGCATCATCATCACTATCTAATGGAGTTTCCGAGTGTACCTCAAGGGAGTCATTTCCTTGGACCATATAGCATTGTTGTGGCTCGGATTCTCCGCTAGATTCCTCTTCTTGGATTGGCAATTGAAGCTTGGAGGTGGTGGTTGTTGTCAACTTGTTCCACACTGCAAAAGCGGAATCAAGATTAGAAACACACATAAGATAATCTTTAGGTAATGTGCTTCTAATAGCCTCTAGGACTTGTGCATTGGCCCCTATATGATTACCATCACCAAGATAACATCTCTTGGTGGCGGCAAGGAAGACATGCAAACCTAGGGTCTTTAGGTACATGGACATCCTATACTTCCAAACATCAATGTTGGAAGGGTCAAAACTAGGTGGGGTCATGAAGTCTATGGTATAAACTAACTATGTGCAAACAATCAAATGCAAATGTAGATTAGCAAGCAAATGGATCACTCCTAGGATGTTAAGCCTAAGTATCAGGAGCACTAGCTCTGATACCAATTGTAAAACACCTAGAGGGGGGGTGAATAGGTGTTAGTGCTAATCTAAGAAACTAAATGCAAAACTAAGTGCGCTAATGACGGAAGCTAATGCAAATTATGCACAAACTAATACAATACAACAAGTGTAGCCGAATTCCCCTTGCGAGGCTCTGGACTAACTCCCCTTGATTCCCCTTGAAATGGGTTGAGGCGCTATGTGAAGCTCTTGTTGGATGAGTGTAAGAGGCACACACACAAGCAATCCAAGCAATATGAAATGCACACAATCAAGCCAAGCATATAAGAATGAATTGCAATATAAAAGATGCAAGGCAACACAAGCAATATATAAGATATGTATGCAATGAAAGAATGATGCTTGAATGAAATGATGCTTGCACAAAGTAAAGAGAGTAGAGTTGAGAGAAATTGGATCAAACGCTAACACAAAGATTTGTTTCGAGTTCGAGTACCCAACTCTACATCCCCGCCTACACCACCGTGTAGGATTTCTCAATCCACTATAAGAGTACCGAACTCCTCTCTCAACCTTACAAAGCCACCGAGGCTATACAACCACAATCCACCTCTACCGAAGAGGGATAACGGCCCGTAGCCAACAACAAACAATAACAACAACAACCTCTACCGAAGAGGCTCACAACAAACACAAACACCTCTACCAAAGAGGGATCCAAACCAATACCACTCCGATCACCTCTACCGAAGAGGGATTCACAAAAGCAAGGAGGGTTTACAATAAGTGGTTACAAAGACCACAAACACAATCTTTCTTTCTTTTCTCTTTTCTTTTTCCACAAAAACAAGATCCTAATAGATTAGGATAGGTGATAGCTCAAGTGTGGAAACAAAGTGTTTTTGGAAACCAGCAACAAAGAAAAACTTCTTGGGAAATCACTTGTAAATGATAGAAAATGAAAAACAAAACAATCTCCCAAAACCTAGCTTTCTTTGATTTTCCAAAAACCCAAAAACAAATAAGATGAAATCTTGTTGGCTTAAAAACTCTTTTTAAAACTCTTTTAAACACTAGAGAAAGTCTGAAATTTTTAGCTCTAAAAATCTTAGCCAAAACAATGGAGAAATGGGGTATATATAGCCCCTAGGAAAAACTAGCCGTTAGGCTGATGTGGCAGCCTGACAGGCCACCGGTCGACCGGTCCGGTCGACCGCCAACGGTCAGAATTATGACCGTTGGGCAACTGCGGTCGACCGGCCCGGTCGACCCAGAAAACCCGAGAGCAGAGCTCTCAACTCGGTCGACCGTCCCGGTCGACCGTGTCTGTGCCTAACAGACGTGCACGTCTGTGCACGTCGGTCGGCCCGAACGGTCGACCGGCCCTTGGTGCGGTCGACCGTCAGGGTCGACCGACCAGCCTGTCAGCACAAAACAAGGTCAGAAAATTTGGGAAAAATATTTTATAAAAATCTTTTATCTTTTCTGAAAATTCTATAAAACTTATTTTATCACTTTATATTAAAACATAAACATGTGATAAAATTTCAAGACAATATATCAACATATCAATTCATTTTTGAGTCTTGCAAATTTTATCAAAAACAAAACCTTGTATTTTTATCAAACTTGATTTTTTCAATAGGAAATCTGATTTTTCTAAAAACTTATAGAAATACAAAAACATGATATTTGAACATTATTAAGCATGATGCATATGGACATAGGTCTAATACACATTCAACAAATATATCATAGTTTTTGTCTTTAATTACAAAAATATGTTTTATACCAAAACATAAAACTACATGAATAGGTATGTCAAACTAAGTTTGTATAAGTCATATAAGCATGTATGTATATAGAGCACATCTAATATACATATAAAACATGTAAACTTGTTTTGATCAAACTATTCATGAAAACTCATATCGGTTAAACTAAAAACCGAAAAACCAATATCCAAACATGTGTGTGTTTTGTGCACTTGAGCATATCAACTATACTAAGCTTTACAAATGGATCTAAAACACACTAAACTAAACTAGGATACCTAAGTCTTCTTGATGATCTTCATCTTCAAGTAGACTTGCTCCAAAACTCCATCCAAGGGCTAGGTAATGTGTGATCTTGAAGCTTTGGCCCTGGAATCATCATGAAAAACTTCTAAACTCCTTGTTGAAGCTAATCACCAACTAATATCCTGTTAATGATCTGAAACTTAGAAACACAAGAATATTAGTAAACATAACTACATGAGTTGATCATCATCAAAACTAGAGTGGAAGGCCATTGGGCCAACAACTTCTCCATCTTCCTCTAAGAACAAGTGTGCATCCATGACATCCACAATTCGCTCAAAAAAAGCTGACACCACAAATTCCCGAACGCTCTGACCTTCCTTGAACATCTCTCTGGCCTTTCTTGAACATCTCATCCGTGGGTCTCTTCGCAGTGAAATTTAGGGAACATACATTTGTAATCACTGGAATGCGAAAACAAGTCAGATCCTCGATGCTGAATACCAGGCTGATTCCAAAATCACAGGAAATATCGGGCTCGTATGCGCTGAAACCAAACATCTTCAAAACCTTATATGGACCACTGCGTCAAGTATGGAGTCTTTTCAAAGTTAGGAAAGGATTCGTGTGCGAATCCTTTTGGAATGACACAAGTCTATCTCATAGAGAGTCACAAGTCTCTCTCTCTCTCTCTCTCTCTCTCTCTCTCTCTCTCTCTCTCTCTCTCTCTCTCTCTCTCTCTCTCACACACACACAGATATATATATAAGATGGCAAACATGCAAAAGAAACAACAAAAAAGACTGCATATGCCATGGTAAACTTTGAAAATTGTGGCTTTGTTTTGCATCCTATTTACAAACATATTTCTTTTTCAGAGTAGAGATTAAAGTCAGCATAATTCACACTGAACTTATCATTTCAGAAGCATTGAGATAGTACAAATATCCTAGTAAATTATAGAGAAGCCAGTAAGAGCATTGCAAAGTCCTCCACCTTTATATGAACAAAATGTGACAATATCATCTCCCATTTCGTAAAAACAGAGTTTTACATATTCATAAAAAAAAAAGTTGAAAAATGGACTCCTACATACTTATAAGGCCTACCTCCATGGATTATGCACAGGCATCCCAGTGCCGGTCTATACCAAGATGTTTAAAATGTAGTGGAAGACCAACTTAAGACATCATTGAGAACCAGAAGAGAGAATAAACAAGAAGAAGATCTTGACTTCAAGTTGATCTAAACGGAGGCCAAGTACCAGAACATAAACTAGAGAAGCCTTAAAGAGAGATAGCTGCTGATGGGTTAGTTCAACAAGCAATTCTGTAAGTAAGAGAATTTTGTATACTGTAAACTATAAACTTTTGTTATAGTTAATTCCATAAATTATGTATGTTTTACTTTCACCTATTTGAAGAACTAATCAACATCAGGATTCTTGTCATCAGTCTTCCTTCTAACGTGCATGACACCAAGTGATCTCAAGTGAAGTTATCATGACAATACACATGGAACTTCCAGAACCTAGTATTTCCATAGGCCGTATTATTTTTGCATAACTGCCACTAAAAACACATTTGGGATGTTATCTATCTTCTATATCAGAAAGATATAATGCTGGTTATATAAGGGGAAAAAACCCTTTTTTCACTTGATCTTTAACAAGAAAAGATGGTGAACATGCAAATAGGTAAAACAAAAATTCAGTTGAGAGAGATTTAGTGATCAACAGGAATTCGCTAAAGGGGAAAAAGAAAAGGGGGAAACTTGACATACCAAATCATCGGCATAAACATTTTTTGAGCAAAGATTTGTTACCCAAAAAAAAAAAAAAGAAATTAGTCGCTATGGGCAGAATAGATGAATCTCCAGAGCCAAAATATTAATCTTTGTTTGTAGTGACCATGCAAAAGTAGCATTTCCCCCCTTTGTGGCTCAAAATCCCCAAAATATTATAATTAGAGCCAAGTAATGTAGATGTGTACTGAATTGGGCGTGATGAATAATATACACAAGCAAAAAAGTTACGAGAGAGAGAATTATACAAGATAAAATATCTACTACACAAAGCATTTCAATTTTTTGAGGAAACTTAAAAATTTAAGGATAGGGTTTAGTTGCTCACCAGGACTCTAACGGAGAAAGGGTGTGGAGGTGCCGGCGGCGGCAATTGCCGGCGAGGAGGGAGAAGCAAGCTGGATAATCAAATTGGTCCCTCTCTCTGGCATGTGCATTTCGCACGCAAGCAATTTTTTTTTTGCTTTTCGTTTTTTTCCCCATATAAATCTTTCTTTTTGTTAAAACTGGTGAGTTTTCGGCACAGCGACAATGTAAACAATTATACCCTCCACCTTTTGCCGTGTCTGTTTGGTTGTCGTAACTGGCCGTATTCGTGGTTGTAATTGGTAAAGTCTTTTACAATTATAAATGAGTTACATATATGTAAATTTTACGGTATTTTGTTGGTAATATAAAATTGTAAAGTGAGAAAGTGTATTGTACTTTACGGTGTTTGGTTGTCATAATGTATAAGTCGTAAGTGAAAAAGTTGATCACAAAATTAAATATTTGGTGATTTTAAAAGTTTTAATAGTGCAAATAAATATTAAAAAAGTTAAATATTAAATTTTTTTAATATTAATATAAAAAAATAATACAAATTTGTATGACCACAAAATTAACTGTAACTGGGCTGTAAGTAAGTGGTAACTGGGTTGCAAATGAGTGTTAGTTGAGTTACGTAAGTCTTTTGCGAATTACGGTCCAAACAAACGCCGTAGTTGTAACTGGATTGTAAGTCATTTACGAATTACGAATTTTACGCGAAACAAACAGCCCCATCATATGCCAAAACAATCGTCACCCAAAAGAGAGTTCAACACGGTCAATGCCTTATTCTCACCCTTAATCACTTTTAGGTGTATAAGAATCTTCATGTAGTTGTTCATGTGCTCACCTGTGAAAATTTCCTTCTTTAACAAAAAATTGTAAACCCTTCTTTTAGATTCTAATTGTTCTTGTTTTCGTTGATGAAAATCTCCTTCTTCAACCAAAAATGGTAAAGACTCCTCTTGAGATGCAAATAATTTTCTAATTTTTTTGTTAGATATTTACTTTCTAGGATTTTTCGTCAGGTATTTTTTTTTCTCAGATACCTGACACCAACTCTGACGTATCTTATGATGGCAAGACTTTCACGAGTCTGCTCTAGGATTTTCAATATTTTACATCATCATATGATACTTCAGATCTTGTGTATTAGGCAATATCTCATAATACAACACGTAATCTGATTCATCTTACCTCAATCTTTCTCCGAGATCGTCTCTGATTTATTTTCAAACCGAAGAAAATCTTTTAAATTTGATGCAGTCAATGCATCCGTCATCTTACATTTCTATATGTCAAAATTGTTCGTACCATTGAACTTCACCACATCAGTCTTCGATTGGTGAATATTAACAATCTTCACCATTGATAGATTGCTATCGGCCATATTCTCCGTAAAACCAAACAAATAATGCGAAAAACTAATGAAAGTAAATCCAAAATAAGTAAAGATTAAAATTTTACCTCCAAGCGAAACCCTACATTGGATTTCCGAAGGATCTACTCCACCAATCCTAACAAACACGAAAGCTTTGATACCACTGTTACGTCCTCCGAAGATCTAGCACCAAGATCATAGTTGTTGAGAACAATCACAAAAGAAAGGACAAAGAACAAAAGTAAAGAATACGAGATTTAACGAAAGTCGACAATTTGCCTACGTCCTTGAAATAGAAAAGAGAGAGCTCTTATTAATTAAATTACCAATACATGTTGTAAAGTAGGGTTCAATACCCCTCGTATAGCCAAAGAATTCCTGTAGAAAAATAAAATCAAAATTTCTGAAAATGAATCAAAAGCCAAATAAGAAATTGTCAGAACCCGACTGTCGGTTGATCAAGCGGTTGACCGTCTCATTGCAACAGTCGACCGCCCGGTTGACAGCTTGGCCAATTTGTCATGTGCTACAAAAAACCTAGTCATGAGTGGATCGACCGATCGGTCAACCGCCCTACTCCTTCAATGTTTAAGTTACGAGGCACGTTGGTCAACCGACTTGTTCCTCTATGCAACGCTTTGCTGCTTTGGTCTGCTGAACTCCACATTTCTAGACTATCTCCAATCAGAGTTAAAAAACTCTATCAATTAGTTTTTGTATCCTCTCCCATAGAAATTTCGTACCATGACCGAAATCTGATGTCTATGATCGATCTGCTTGACTGATACAATCAATTCCAGAGTCACTGATAGTAAAAAGGAGTGGAAATTTTGTTTCCCACTAACCTACCTCCACGATTATGCATCGGCATCCCAGGGGAAGACCGTCGAAGCCTTAAAAGATAGGTTATGATGGATTAGTTCAACAAGCAATTCTGTAAATCAGAGAATTGTTAGGAAATATGAAGAATTAAATGTGAATCTTTGAGTTGAATTACGGCGAGATTCGTTGATAGAATCAATTGGATAATGGTTGGAGTGTGTTCTCCTTCCATTGGGAATGAACGTGATATATTCACATGTTCAATTCCAATTTCGAATGAATGAGATATTCAAGTCTAAAGTTTGCCTAATTCAAAAGTCAAAAGGGGACTAAAGGTAGGTAAAAGTATTTAGTCCCACATTGACCATGGGATGGAAGTTTGAAGTGTTTAAATAGAGAAAAATGGGAACAAATAGTGTGCCTTTTGGGTACTTGGAGTTTTCGCGCGCGATTAGGGGGAAACCATGCCCACACGCGCGCGCCGGCGGCCTGCCGGCGCCGGGCCGGGCTCAGGCGGTTTCTGTCTAAAATACGAACCGTTGTAACCGTTCAGTCGAGTTCAGACAGTTTTACCCCTCCCGGAGCGCTATAAATAGCGTTCCTTTTCTCTCATTTCAGAAAAACGCAACATACAGAAAAGAAAAACAAGGTTCCTTCCTCTACATTCCGAAGTGGTGGGAATTCTGCAACTCGGATTCCAAAGTGACTTCCAACAGATTCTGAAGATTCCTTCTAAAAGAAGGCTCAGAAAATTCAACAGATTCTTTAAGAGAATTGTTGTCTGAATCTGTGACTTCCAAAGAAGAATATTATTCTATCTCCCTCCTTTCTTTACAGAAATTTGTCTTGGTCCTATTGCTTTCATAATCTTTTTAAAATCCTGTGAAGGTACTGGTCGAACCGTACGGTGATTTGATAGTGCTATCCAGTAACTCGTTAGCACCGTAGCGGGGGACGTAATTGTCTTAAGGAGATCGCTATAAGCGTACCTCACTTCAAGTACTGTACAAGTGAATTAATTTTCTTTATACAGGGTTTTACTGATATTCAGTATATTGTGACACTAACTTATACCAGTTTAATTGGTGTTTAACTAAGGAAGGTAATTGAAAGGTGGTTCTGTAATTAAGGAACGTTCTATGAACGAAAAACCTCGCACCTGATATTCACTGACCTAACCAATTACATCGGTGATATTGATTATTTGTCAGATTGATCTTAGAAACTAACAAGAATTTATATACAGTAGAATGTATCGATTCAGTAGGAGTCAACTGATGAGAGGAATTTGATAGCCTGAAACAGTAGGTAAGAGTGTTCAAATTTGATGGCTTCACAGTCAACATATATATGCTTCCCAAAAAAAAAATTTGTGCTTAACTTTATGGTCAACTTTTTCACTTCCACTTTCATTTTACCTTCCAAATACAAAAAAAGTCATTACACTTTTTAATTACACTTCCCAATTATCATCCAAATACTTAAAAAAATAAAATAAAATTCTCATTTTTCATTTAAAAAAAAAAAAAACCTACTTCCCACATCCTCACTTCCACCCACTTCCGACCATCCAAACAGCCCGCCCCAGAGTGAAGATGCTAAAGCAAACATCTGCAGGCTCAAAAATTTCAAACTCTAGTATAATATTTTCCCATCAGTCTTTAAGTTTTGACATGATAACTTACGAGATAAAGCCCTCTCCATAAACATATGAATTTGTACGTCTAATTAACATTCACAAACTTATTCTCAAGAAAAACAAAAAAGGAAAAGAAAATAAGGGGAGAAAAAATCATAAACAACAGCAACCCGAAATCTCCTTCCTCCCTTCAGTGAGCTCTGTTTTGCACTTCTCCTTGAGTTTCATTCTTTGAGAACACATCCCTGATCTTGTGCAATTCAGTGACGATTTCCTTCATCTCCGTTCGGTCTGCTGGCAATTCATTTGAGCATAAGATGCCAACTCTAAACACTGAAGCTACACACTCCATAATTCTCGAGGCATTCAAGTTGTGTGCATCATCACTAGCTTCTCCGTCTTCCTCTACGAACAATTGTGCATCCACGACATCCACGATTCGCTCAGGAAAAGCCGACTCCACAAATTGCCGAAGGCTCTGACCATCCTTGAACATGTCATCAGTGGGTCTCTTCGCAGTGAACATTTCTAGCAGAAATATTCCGTAGCTGTAGACATCACCATGAACTGAAACTTTGTTTGCCACCCCGTACTCTGTTTTTACTCCACATTTATAACATGCAAGTTAGAACGCCTTATAACCAAGAAAATATTATAACACAAAATATTTTGTATAAGACTTTATAGAAAAGAAGGTACTAATCTGTCAACTTTCCCTATGAATTAATCCGATATATGGAATAAAAATTAGGGAGCACACAATTAGATCAAGAACATAACTTCAATGATTCTGTAAAGTTACAATTACAATGAAGTTAATCTATCTACATGCACAAGAAAAAGAAGATATCAATGAGAAACACATAGCCAAAAGCATATATGATCTCTAAACCTTTTGAGAATTTAACTCTTGTAGTTTGGAGACTCTCCCCAATGCATCAACCAGCTAAAAGCGCAGATAAATTAAAACTAAGTAGAAACATAAATAAGATGATGAGTAGAGTATCAAAATACAAGTACTTATATTTCATGAAGAGAAAATGCTTCAAGCAATGCATTAAAAGGATAAGATAAGGTGGTTTTTCCCTGCAAGCTATCAAGTTCCTTTTCATTTTAATTATCACTTTCTATAAGATCCAAGAATAGATATTACCATCAATGGACAAAAATAGAACCTCTATTAAAAGAAAAAAGAAAAAGAATAGAAGTAAGCATATGTAGTAAGAGAAGTATGAGAAGCCAGAACCTGGAGCAATATATCCGACTGTTCCTTTCAAACCGATTGAGCTAGTTGAGCCCAGAGAAGACTTGCTAACTGTTTCCTTGAGAAGCTTGGCTAGCCCAAAGTCACCCACATGAGCAGTCATGTCACTATCAAGAAGGATATTGCTCGGCTTCAGATCACAATGAACAATTGGTGTTTCGCACTGACAGTGGAGATAGTCCAACGCGGATGCCACGTCAATGGCTATGTTCAACCTTTGAATAAGAGCTAATTTCTTCTGCTCCCCTTGCTGATTTTCATTGTGATGAAGCCAATCATCCAAACTTCCATTGGGCATGAATTCAAAAACCACTGCCTTGAAGTCATTGCCTCTGAAATCCACACTTGAACACACTGTGATGATCTTGACCAGATTTCTATGTCGAATATTTCTCAAGGCCTCACACTCCGATATAAAGCTCTTGGATGCTCCTTGGAGTTGAAGGTTTAGCACCTTCACAGCGA
Source organism: Agave tequilana (assembly GCA_038442645.1). Taxonomy (NCBI): domain Eukaryota; kingdom Viridiplantae; phylum Streptophyta; class Magnoliopsida; order Asparagales; family Asparagaceae; genus Agave; species Agave tequilana. Next base: position 25,054 of record JAVJIF010026343.1, read on the forward strand.
CAACTTGCATGCCAGCAGCATCATCATCATCATCTAGTATTCCTTTATATACCGAACCAAAACTTCCCGTCCCAACTAAATTGTCTGTAGAGAATCCATCTGTTGCTCTCACAAGCTTCGCATAAGAGACTCGCGCATTTTGTTGTTTTCTCATCGTGGAGTCTATAGGTTTTCTTCTTAACTTTTGTACCCAACAACGTGCAACAAGCAAGCAGAAGAACAACAGTAGAAATGAAGTAGCAATTGAAATAATTAGTAGTAATGTATGAGACTTGTTCTTGTTTGTGGATTGAGAAGGACAAGCTGGCAAATGCATTTTTGGATTCCCTCCGCAAAGTCTATTGTTTCCAACAATTGAAACCGCGCTCGCATTTTCAAAGACCCCACCCCTTGGCACTTCACCTTCAAAGTTGTTGAAAGAGAGATTCAGAGAGTATAGATTGCGAAAGCCTTGTAAGAAATATGGTATTCTCCCTGATAAGTTGTTTTGTGAGAGATGCAACACTCGAATACCTCTCAGAGAAGCCAAGACGAAGGAATAATTCCTTGGATGAAATTACCACCAAGGTAAAGCTCTTGGAGCACCTTACATTCACCAAAAGTGCTAGGGATTTCGCCTGATAACTTATTGAAGCCGAAATCAATTATTCCCAGGTTTGTCAAGCTCCCCACTTCGGATGGAATTGCTCCTGTTAATGAATTGTTGGACAAATCTAGAGCTATAGAGAGCGTTGGGATTTTAAGAATTTCTTTCGGTATAGCACCAGTAAATTTATTCGTACTAAGGTGAAGCAAATTTAACTGTTGGCAATTTCCCAGATTTGCTGGTATAATTCCACTGAGTTCATTATAATCTAGGTAAAGAGTGACCAGTTGAGTAAGGTTGCCGATAGTGGAAGGGATCTCTCCGGATAGCTTGTTTCTGCTCAAAAACAAGAGATGCAAATTCTGAAGCATCCCAATGGAGTCAGGAATAGAGCCAGTGAGGAAGTTTGGGCCCAAGTCAAACATTGTCAAGCTTACAAGATTTCCAATATTTGAAGGGATGTTCCCAGATATAAGTTGTTGCCCATGCTGAGCCACCAGAGGCTGGTGGAAAGATTTGCAACGGAGTTAGGTAGCACGCCTTCAAGGTTATTGAAATCTAGTTCCAAAATCTCTAGTTTGGTACAATTGATCAAGGAAGTTAGGAAATTGAATCCATCTGGCCCCCTAGCTTCTAGCTGATTTTGAGTAAGACTTAGACTTTCTAAATCTTGTAAGCTTCCAAGGTTAGTAGGAATCATCCCGCTAAACCTATTTTCAGAAAGGTCAACCCATTTAAGACGTGATGAATTGGAGAATATTGACATTGGGATAGGTCCATGCAACTGGTTTTCAAACAGAATAAGTTGTTCAATTATGGGAAGTGCATGGCCTACATTTGGAGGAAGCACCCCTGATAGGCTGTTCTCTGACAAATCCAGTCTAAAGAGTGAGGAAATATTCCATAGAGAAGTTGGGATGGCTCCGGAAAGGCTGTTGGTGTACAAAAAGAGTCGTTTAAGTTTGGAAAGCTTGCACAAGGAAGATGGGATGCCTCCCGACAATTTATTTTCAGTTAGGTCAAGTATGGTGAGGGAATGAAGGTTTCCCATGGTTGGTGGGATTTCTCCAGTGAACTGGTTTTGGTACAAAGACAAAACAGAAAGAGAGGAGAGGTTTGTAAATGATGGTGGTATGCTTCCTGTCAGACTGTTGTTACTCAACTCTATGATTTGAAGATCCAAGCAATTGCAGAGACCAGGCAGAAGTTCACCTTGGAGCATGTTATCCGCTAGACTAATTACTTTCAATTTTGAGCATTGAGAGAGTGTAACAGGAATACCTCCGTCAAGAGAATTGAAACTCAAATTTAGATGTTGCAACCGGGAAAGGTGGCCGATCTCCTGTGGGATCAGTCCATGAAATTGATTATTTGATAGATCCAACATCCGGAGAAATGTGAGGTTGGCAATGGCAGGTGATATAAACCCACTCAGGCCTAGAGAGCTCAAATTCAAGGAAATGACTCTTTGGGGATGCCGGCGTCCACTGCAAGTGACGCCTAGCCACTGACAGAAATGGGTGGAGTCATTCCAGAAGGCCGGCGGTTCACTTACACCATCGGATATCATGAACTTGAAGTCGACAAGTGCTTGTCGATCGGTCACATTGTTGTGTTTTGATAGGGTGGTGATGGTAGGTGTGGAAGTTGGAGAGACCAAGGAGCTGACATGGTCGAAAGAGATCAGGAGGATTAGCGTTGTAAACGCTAGAAAAACTGATTGTAGCCGTGCCATGGAGTTTTTTTTTCCCCAGATGATAGAAATTGTGTGTAATGGCCAAACTCTTTCGATCTATTTATACTGATAATGGCCATGGGCTCCTAAAAGACTCATGCTCTGTCTGTATCCTTTATCACATAGAGACAGACTTTGAGGAGATGTGAAGAGTTGATTGAGTCATGATCTACAAATTGTGCCGTGGGAACTCAGTTAACTTTAATTTCTTATATTCAATGCATGCTATAATGATTTCTCCTACTTGCTCCTTGGAAGCAACTGTATTATTCAAAACTAGACCTAGTTTCCATGTCTTATGCCCAAGCATTCAAAGCTAGTGACCATTTCAAGATGTTGAAATGTAAAAAAAATGGGAGTTCATCTAAACAAATGATATTGAGATTCAGAAGACGTACCCTGACTTCAAGTCAGTCTAGATGCCCTTTGGATGGCCCTCAAGCACTGCACATTCATTTGGATAGAAATTAGAGAAGACTCAACCATGTGCAACTAATATACAATTGACTGCCAGAAATTAGGGGAAGTGCTTGGCCTAGTTTCCATGTCTTATGCGCAAGCATTTCAGAGCTAGTCGATTTCAAGCTGTTAAAATATAAAGTTAGGAGATTATTGAAATTCAGAAGACGACCTTGACTTGATGTCAGTCCAGAGGAGTTTGTTCTTTTCCCTCTCTCTTCGGGCATATCTCTGGCACGTGCATTTCGCGTGCAAGTAATTTCCTTTTTGTTTTTCCATTTTATTCTTTCCTTTTGTTCTTGGCATGTGTAATGTACACAATTATCCCCTTCAACTTTTGCTACCTTTTGTGTTTTTTCAACAAGAAAAGATTTTATACGATTCAACATAGTTAATGGACATTTTGTACATATGCCGGACACTTGTATCTAGAAAAACTAGTTTCTGACACACACCGTGTTTATAACGTCACAATATTTTCCAACACTTACCTGATACTCGATCAAGTTATATGAGAAAATGAATGGCGAAATAAGGAGACTTCAGCGATTTTTTTCAATAATTTATATTTATATTTTTTGTGTTGGCCACCCCCTCGAAAAGAATTCCTGGTTCTGCATATAGGCGGGACACTCATGTCCAGGGAAACTAGTTTTTGACAGGGACATCATAACATATCAAAAGCAAATAAGCAAAACAAATTTGATACTCATAGGAGACCCCATTTATAATTAGAACATATCCCAATATTTTTCTGATACTTAGCTTTGTTGTTTATCAAAGAGTTAGTTGGGTGAAAAATATTGAAAACCTATTTATTTATAAGAAAAGACTTGAAAAAAGTTACTTAGATTGATTTAAAATACAGAGAGTTTATAAAAATAACAATTACAATCCAGAATACTAAGCACGCAGGCACTTGAGGCCTTCTCCCCTTCAGTGAGCTCTCCTTTTCCTTTCTCCTTGCGTTTCATTCTTTGAGAACACATCTCTAAACTTAAGCAACACACTGACGATGTCCTTCATCTCCATTCAGTCTGCTGGCAATTCGTTTGAGCATAAGATGCTGATTCTAAACACTGAAGCTACACACTATAATTCTCTAAGGCATTCAAGTTGTGTTCATCGTCCATCACTGACTTCTCCGTCTTCCTCTAGGAACAAGTGTGCATCCATGACATCCACGATTCGCTCAAAAAAAGCAGACACCACAAATTCCCGAACGCTCTGACCTTCCTAGAACATCTCTCTGACCTTTCATGAACATCTCATCCGTGGGTCTCTTCGCAATGAAAATTAGGGAATATACATTTATAATCACTGGAGTGCGAAAACAAGTCAAATTCTCAATGTTGAATACCGGGCTGATTTCAAAATCACAGGGAATATCGAGCTCGTAGGCGCTGAAACCAAACATCTTCAAAATCTTATATGGACCACTGCATCAAATATGAAGTCTTTTCAAAGTTAGGGAAGGATTCGTGTCCTTGAGTAGGAAGGATTCGTGTCCGAATCCTTTTGGAATGACGCAAGTCTATCTCATAAGAGGGACACATCTCTCTCTCTCTCTCTCTCTCTCTCTATATATATATATATATATATATATATATATATATATGTGTGTGTGTGTGTGTGTGTGTGTGTCCTTCCAAAAGGAATTGAGGCAGAATCCTTCTCACTCAAATACCAACATCCGACATTCGAATACAAGATCCATTTCGTTAAAGTTGATCTATATTATTTCAAGTATCTATAAACCAAAATCAAGTGTTATGAATACTTTTTGCCCATGCATCGAGTATGAGAAAAACGGACGGCCTAAATAGTAAGTCGGTTAGTTTAATGGTGTAGAACATTTGAAACCTAACAAAAATTGGTTTTTAGGGGTTTTAAATGTTTAGATCATAATCAAATAGACGGATCGAGAATTTATATGTCTAAAGACATAGATCTAATCAACTCATTACTTTCGGCCGTTCATTTTGCGCCGCTTGATGAATGGGCAAAAAGTATTCAAAACACTTGATTTTTAGTTTATAGATACTTGAAATAATATAAATCAACTTCAACGGAGTGTATTTTGTATTCGAATGTCGGAGGGTTGAATTTGAATGGGAAGGATTCGGGCTCAAATCCTTTTGGAAGGACACAAGTCTCTCTCTCTCTCTCTCTCTCTCTCTCTCTCTCTCTATATATATATATATATATATATATATATATATATATATATATATATATATATATATATATATATATATATATATATATATAAAGATGACAAACATGCAAAAGAAACAACAAAAAGACTGCATATGCCATGGTAAACTTTGAAAATTGTGGCTTTGTTTTGCATCCTATTTACAAACATATTTCTTTTCAGAGTAGAGATTAAAGTCAGCATAATTCACACTGAACTTATCATTTCAGAAGCATTGTGGCAATACAAATATCCTAGTAAATTATAGAGAAGCCAGTAAGAGCATTGCAAAGTCCTCCACCTTTATATGAACAAAATGTGACGATATCATCTCCCATTTCGTAAAAACAGAGTTTTACATATTCATAAAAAAAAAGTTGAAAAACGGACTCCTACATACTTATAAGGCCTACCTCCATGGATTATGCACAGGCATCCCAGTGCCGGTCTATTCCAAGACGTTTAAAATGTAGTGGAGGACCAACTCAAGACATCATTGAGAACCAGAAGAGAGAATAAACAAGAAGAAGATCTTGACTTCAAGTTGATCTAAACGGAGGCCAAGTACCAGAACATAAACTAGAGAAGCCTTAAAGACAGATAGCTGCTGATGGGTTAGTTCAACAAGCAATTCTGTAAGTAAGAGAATTTTGTATACTGTAAACTATAAACTTTTGTTATAGTTAATTCCATAAATTATGTATGTTTTACTTTCACCTAGTTGAAGAACTAATCAACATCAGGATTCTTGTCATCAATCTTCCTTCTAACGTGCATGACACCGAGGGATCTCAAGTGAAGTTATCATGACAATACACATGGAACTTCCAGAACCTAGTATTTCCATAGGCCGTATTATTTTTGCATAACTGCCACTAAAAACACATTTGGGATGTTATCTATCTTCTATATGAGAAAAGATAATGCTGGTTATATAAGGGGAAAAAAAACCCTTTTTTCACTTGATCTTTTACAAGAAAAGATGGTGAACATGCAAATAGGTAAAACAAAAATTCAGTTGAGAGAGGTTTAGTGATCAACAGGAATTCGCTAAAGGGGGAAACTTGACATACCAAATCATCGGCATAAACATTTTTTGATTAAAGATTTGTTACCCCAAAAAAAAAAAATTCAAGAAATTAGTCGCTATGGGCAGAATAGATGAATCTCCAAAGCCAAAATATTAATCTTTCGTTTGTAGTGACCATGCAAAAGTAGCATTTCCCCCTTTCTGGCTCAAAATCCCCAAAATATTATAATTAGAGCCAAGTAATGCAGATGTCTACTGAATTGGGCGTGATGAATAATATACACAAGCAAAAAAGTTATGAGAGAGAGAATTATACAAGATAAAATATCTACTACACAAAGCATTTCAATTTTTTTGAGGAAACTTAAAAATTTAAGGATAGGGTTTAGTTGCTCGCCAGGACTCTAACGGAGAAAGGGTGTGGAGGTGCCGGCGGCGGCAATTGCTGGCGGGGAGAGAGAAGCAAGCTGGATAATCAAATTGGTGTGATCCTTCTCTCTGGCATGTGCATTTCGCACGCCAGCAATTTTCTTTTCTTTTCTTTTTTTTTTCCCCATATTTAGTCTTTCTTTTTTTTAAAACTGATGAGTTTTTGGCACAGCGACAATGTAAACAATTATACCCTCCACCTTTTGCAATGCAAACAATCGTCACCCAAAAGAGAGTTCATCACGATCAATGCCTTATTCTCACCCTTAATCACTTCATTTATATTAGCTAGGTCTGTAAGAATCTTCACGTAGTTGTTCATGTGCTCGGCGATGAAAATTCCCTTCTTCAACAAAAAAATTGTAAACTCTACTTTTGAGAATCTAATTGTTCTTGTTTTCGTTGATGAAAATCTCCTTCTTCAACCGAAAATGGTAAAGACTCCTCTTGAGATGCAAACAATTTTCAATATTTTTCGTTAGATATTTACTTTCTAGGATTTTTCGTCATGTATTTTTTTTCTCAGATACCTGACACAAGATCTGACGTATCTTATGATGGCAAGACTTCCGCGAGTCTTCTCTAGGATTTTTAATATTTTACGTCATCATATGATACTTCAGATCTTGTGTTTCAGGCAATATCTCATAATGTAACACGTAATCTGATTCATCTTATGTTAATCTTTCTCCGAGATCGTCTCTGATTTATTCTCAAATCGAAGAAAATCTTTCAAATTTGATGCAGTCATGTAACGCCCCGATCCGGAGGGTACGTAGACGTTACTGCGACGTATATACGAAGGTCGGAAATACCCTAACGCATATACGCTAAGCATCAATACAGGCAGGGGTCAGAGTACGGAAGCACAATGGTAATATACAATCCAGCAATGATAACATCAGTACACAGTTATCACAAGGCATGATATAATATCTGAAGAATATATGATCACTAAGAAGCACAAAAGTAGGATGCACAATATGAAATACTGAATACTCACGAGTAGCAAGATGAGAATCTCGCGAGCCGATCAAGAAGAGGCGGGAAGGAAGAGGGTCCAGATAGGTAACTGCTAACCCACGCTCCCGCTGCGCACTCTGATCAGGTACAGCAAGGCTATGGTCCAGACTCCAGGATCTGAACATGAGAATCTAGGGTTGTTAGTGTAGGCTGTCTAAAAATGACTAAACAGGCAAGCCATCAAAGAAGCAGAGTCTCAAGCACTAGACGCGAGGGATCGATGCCCGCGTCTCAGCATCAAAACGCGTCGGCCCGAAGCCCGCGTCTCAGCGACCAGACGTGAAGGCCCAAAACCCGCGTCTCAACTTCAAGGCGCGTTTGGCTCGACGCCCGCGTCTCAACTTCAAGACGCGCTGGCTCGACGCCCGCGTCTCAACCTCAAGACGCGTTGGCTCGACGCCCGCGTCTCAACTTCAAGGCGCGCTTGACTCGAAGCCCGCGTCTCAGCATCAAGACGCGTTTGGCTCGACGCCCGCGTCCCAGTTGCAACTGCCCGGATTGCGGGGCCAGTCACCGCGCATGTAGCGGGTAGTGGCCCCTCAATCGGAAGCGTTTTCAGGGGGCACGTCCACCCCCTGAGACCCCTATAAATAGTCCCATCTGCCATGCGGACGGAGACGGACAGAGAGGACGGAGAGGGAGAGAAGATCGAAAAGGATTGATCGATCGAAGATCAAGATCAAGGCATCAAGCAGAGAGAGAAGACTCTTCAGCGAGCTTACTGAGTACTAGCCGCTCTTCGCCTACCTCCTCTTTGAGAGTTTTGGTAGACGGAGCTGAGTTACTCCCTCTACCGACCAAAGAGAAGACCCCCGACGGTCTAAGACGGTCATCTGGTCAACGGAGAACAAGATTCACTCTCCATCGCCACACGAAGAACCCAGCATTAAACAAAGGGAAGATTCAAACATCCTCCCTCCCTTGTAACTGGAAGGAAAGACAAGAAAGTCTGGTTGTAATCGTTTCAATTGATTCAAGGAAACCTTTTTACACCTCGATTCTCTCGTCCCATTTCCGGCGCGTACAGTTAGCAACCCCAGCGAGTACAAAGAATGAAGCCAGATGGCGTGCATAACAGGCACACATGTACATGATCAAGTGATGTGGTCCAGGCATGCAGGTACAGGAAATGACAAGTAATAAAAGGAAAATGACAGTAAATCCGAGATCAAGTAAATGCATGTACATCAATAAGTCTGTATCGGAAAACATGCATGGAAACGGTATAGAGAGTATAGGTACACATAATCATGTGACAAGATATGGCAACATGTGATAAATAAACTAAACACGCGATAAATAAGTATGGACAATTCTAGTTGTATAAGCTCGGATTATGGATTCATGGGGTGATACGTCAAGGGGATAATCCAAACAAGGAAACCCTCATTTATATACCACATATCTGATGTCATCATCATCTGAATTTATACAACTTGAGTTGCCCTGAGGGTAACAGAACTAGAGTGTGTCTGGAGTAACCATAGTGCCACATATATCATATGCCATAATCAGGGTGTCAACTCAGAACATAATAGTGTAACTGGAGAATATAAAAGTATAGCATTTTAATTAATCCAATAATAATAGTCAGTACCGTTTGATATTTCAGTCGCCTCCCTACCAGCGTCTCACATCACCGATAGTCCATACTAGAGTTCGCACTCTGTAGAACTTACCCGGGTCTGATATGTGAGTACCAGGACCCGAACAAAGGAGAGACCAAATATCACACGTTCCTAACATTACTACTGTTTGGTTGTTTTATGTTATTCATCCGATTCATATGCTTTGTATGTGCTAACCGGCACACATACATCCACTTATGAATAAGACGAGTTATTATTTGGAAACTGATAAATCTGATGGCTCATATTTATAGTGGGTCCCGTCTCAGCTCGGGACTAGCTCAGGAGTACAGGCTGCTGCTTCCGGGGACTTATCATTACGCGCCCCACACGACACTTCAGATTCAGGCTACTGCTTCCGGGGACTTATCATTACGCGCCCCACACGACACTTCAGAAATAACCATTATAAATATGACATCAACCGGTGTCCATCAGTTTCCCCCACCCAGTGAAAGTTGAGTATTTTATTATACATATTGCCCAAAGATAATGTCTACAAGTGTATACAGTATAATCATGATTATCCAACTACAGGAGTTAACAAGAGTATAATATCAGGAGTCACCCTTTTTCAGGGGTTCAGGAGTACAGGAGTTCAGGAGATACAAGAGTACAGGAGTACAGGAGATACAGGAGTGCCAGATGTCTGGTCACATAATAATCATGAATATGCCAAGTAATACAGGTGCCAGGTATCAGGTGTTATATATCATGTGGCAAATATAGCATGTTAAATACTGGTGTCATATATCAAGTGTCAAATATAGCATGGCATGTACCGATGTCAGGTATCATATGACAAATATAGCATGGCAGGTACCGGTATCATATATAACATGGCAAATATCGGTATTAAATATATCATGGCAAGTGTCGATGTCAAATATAGCATGGCAAATATATAGCATGACAAATATCGGTGTCAAATATATCATGGCAAGTGCTGGTGACCGGTATCATGTGTCAAATACCGTGTGCCGGTGTAAATACCAAGTGCCGGTGACATAAATTATATATCAAATGTAACATGCCAAGGGTCGGTGTCAGATGTCACGTGTCAAGTACAACATGTCCAGGGTCGGGTAAATACCGAGTGCAACATCATATGCTAACTAACATAGCATAATATCGTGTACTAAAATTATGGTAACAGGTGCTAAGCATGCTAAAATATTCACATATCAATTCCATGTTTTAAATACAATAGCATTTATTTTTAGGTGTATAAAAATGGTACTCACATAATGATAAAATAGATGCATGTTAAAAGAGAACTGTACTCGCTTCAATACCGGAACGCAATACCGAGTAATAACCGGGAAATCCACGAACACCACGATCAAGCTAATAATCCCAATAAATATATATAATAATATAATAATATATATAAATATACATATTTATGAGAGAATAAGGAGAGAGAGAAAGAGAGTTTTAGAGAGAGAAAGTCTAGAGAGAGGGGATTCTAGAGAGAGAAAACCTAGAGAGAGAAAGAGTGATTTCTAGAGAGAGAAAGTATAGAGAGAGAAAGAGAGATTTTAGAGAGGGTCTAGAGAGGAGTTAGAGAGAGAAACTGAGGAGAGAGAGGAGAGAGAGAAAGAGAGAGGAAGAGAGAGGAGAGAGAGAAGAGAGAGAAGAGAGAGATGACATGGGGGCAGCAGCCCCCCTTCTCTCACGCACAGGGGGCTGGAAGCCCCCTGGCCAGGCATGGCCGCCGGCTGCCTGCGGAGCGCCGGCGGGGCGCCGGCGCTGGGGTGGCCACCGGCCACCCCAGGGGAGAGATAGGGAGGGGGCTGCTGCCCCCTCCCTCCAACAGGACCACGGCCAGGGCTGTTGCCCTGGCCTGGCCAAGCTCTGGCTGCGACAGCGCGGCCAGAGGGTGAGCCGGGGAAGCCACGCCGGCCCTCAGTGGCCGGCGCCGCCAGGGGTGGCCGGCGTCGCCAGGGGTGGCCGCCGGCCACCCAAAAGAAAGGGGGAAATGAGAGGGAGAAGGAGAGAAATGGGAGAAGAGAGAGGGGGCTCCGCCCCTCCTCCGCCTACGCACAGGGGGCCTGCAGGCCCCCTGGCCGCGGTCAGCCGCCGGCGACTCGCCGGCGGCGCGCAGCCCCCCCACGGGGCTCCGGATCTGAAGGAGGCGGTTGTCGCCGGCTGCAGAAAAGGGAAAAAGAAAAGAGAAGAAAAGGAAAGGAAGAAGAAATGAAAAAAGAAAATAAAAATGAAAAGAAATGAATTGATTGAAAAGAAATAAGGGGAAGTTTATTTAAAAGTAAATTTTTGATGTGATGGGGTATGGTTGTGATGTGATTGGGGGGGATGGTTGTCAGGTTGACTTTGAAAGGGGAGAAGTAAAAGAAATGGAGAAAGAGAAAGAAAAATAATATTATTAAAATAGGGTAAAAAATCGATTGTTTCAGAATCGCTCCGAAAAATTCTCAAAAATAGAAAATAATATTTTAAGATACTAGGTGAAATCAGATTTGAGAAATTCAATGTATATTTCAAATTAAAAATTCTGGAATCTTCCGGCTGTACCGGTCGACACCAAAACCGATGGATTTTCGATAAATTCTGAAAAATCTCAAAAAATGAATTTAAATAGAAAATGAAATTCTAAGAAGTAAAGTGAAAGCCATTTTTGAAAATTCAATCCCATTTGAAAATTAAAAATCCAAGAATCAGTCAGCGATGCCGACCGACACCGGTTTTGGAGATTTTGCAAATAATTCTGAAAAATTCCAGAAAATCATGAAAAGTCTAAAATATTAGAAAACAATGTTTAAAACTAAAATCGGTCAAATCTGATTAGCAGAAAGGCCAAATCAAGCGAAGCACTAGGTTCGGGCCCCCGGTTCAGACTAGGGCTGACTCCGAGTCCACGAATCCAAATCCAATACCAAACAATCACACTAATAATCATAAAATAAAAATAAATACAAGATAAATCATAGAAATATGTTAGAAAAATTAGAATACGTATCTAAGTACGTATTCCAGGAACGGGGTGTTACAAGTCAATGCATCCATCATCTTGCATTTCTACATGTCAAAATTGTTCATGCCATTAAACTTCACCACATCAGTCTTCGATTGGTGAATATTAACAATCTTCACTATTGATAGATTTCTATCGGCCATATTCTCCATAAAACCAAAACAAATAATGCGGAAAACTAATGAAAGTAGATCCAAAATAAGTAAAGATTAAATTTTACCTCCAAGCGAAACTCTACATTGGATTTTTGAAGGATCTACTCCACCAATCCTAACAAACCCGAAAGCTTTGATACCACTTGTTACTTCCTCCGAAGATCTAATACTAAGATCACAGTTGTCGAGAACAATCACAAAAGGAAGAACAAAGAACAAAAGTAAAGAATACGAGATTTAACGAAAGTCGACAATTTGCTTACGTCCTCGGGACAAAAAGAGAGAGCTCTTATTATTAAATCACCAATTCATGTTGTAAAGTAGGGTACAATACCCCTTGTATAGCCAAAGAATTCCTGTAGAAAAATAAATCAAAATTTCTGAAAATGAATCAAAAGCCAAAAAAGAAATTGTCAGAACCCGATTGCCGGTTGATCAAGCGGTTGACCGTCTCATTGCAACAGTCGCCCGCCTGGTTGACCGTTTGGCCAATTTGTCATGTGCTACAAAAACCTAGTCATGAGTCGATCGACCGACCGGTCAACCTCCCTACTCCTTCAATGTTTAAGTTACGGGGCACGTTGGTCAACCACTTGTTCCTCTATGCAACGCTTTGCTGCTTGGTCTGCTGAACTCCACATTTCTAGACTATCTCCTATTAGAGAAAAAAAACTCAATCAATTAGTTTTTGTATCCTCACCCATAGAAATTTCGTACCATGATCGAAATCTGATGTCTATGATCGATCTGCTTGACTGATACAATCAATTTCAGAGTCACTGACAGTAAAAAGGAGTGTGGAAATTTTGTTTCCCACTAGCCTACCTTCACGATTATGCATCGGCATGCCAGGGGAAGACCGTCGAAGCCTTAAAAGATAGGTTCTGATGGATTAGTTCGACAAGCAATTCTGTAAATCAGAAAATTGTTGGAAATATGAAGAATTAAATGTGAATCTTTTAGTTGAATTACAGCGAGACCTGTTGATAGAATCAATTGGATAATGGTTGGAGTGTGTTCTCCTTCCATTGGGGATGAATGTGATATATTCAGATGTTCAATTCTGACTTCGAATGAATGAGATATTCAAGTCTAGAGTTTACCTAATTCAAAAGCCAAAAGGAGACTAAAGGTAGCTAAAAGCATTTAGTCCCATATTGGCCATGGGATGAAAGTTTGAAGTGTTTAAATAGAGAAAAATGGGAACAAAGGGTGTGCCCTTTGGGTACTTGGAGTTTTCGCGCGTGATTAGGGGGAAACTATGCCCACACGCGCACGTCGGCGGCCTGCCGACGCCAGGCCGGGCCCGAACCGTTGCAATCGTTCGATCGGGTTCAGACAGTTTTACCCCTCCCGGAGCGCTATAAATAGCGCTCATTTTCTCTAATTTCAGAACACACAAAGAAACACAACATACAGAAAAGGAAAACTAGTTCCTTTCTCTACATTTCGAAGTGAGAATTCTGCAACTCGGATTCCAACGTGACTTCCAACAGATTCTAAGTTCCTTCTTTTACATTCCGAAGTGAGAATTCTGCAACTCGAATTTTGAAGTGACTTCCAACAGATTTCTGAAGATTACTTCTAAAAGAAAGCTCAGAAAATTTAACAGATTCTTTAAGAGAATTGTTGTCTGAATCTGTTGTGACTTCTAAAGAAGAATATTCTTTTATCTCCCTCCTTTTTCTGCAGAAATTTGTCTTGGGGTCTACTGCTTTCATAATCCTTTCAAAATCCTGTGAAGGTACTGGTCGAACCGTACGGTGATTTGGTAGTGCTATCCAAATACCGTGAAGGAGTATTGTATCTTAGGAGACTAGTCTCTAGTAACTCGTTAGCAGCGTAGCGAGAGACGTAATTGTCGTAAGGAAATTTGCTATAAGCGTACCTCACTCCAAGTACTGTATAAGTGAATTAATTTTCTTTATACATGGTTTTACTGATATTTAGCATATTGAGACTGACTATACCAGTTTAATTGGTGTTTAATCAAGGAAGGTAATTGAAAAGTGGTTCTGTAATTAAGGAACGTTCTATTGAACGGAAAACCTCCCACCTGATATATACCGACCTGGCAAATTAAATCGATGATATCGATTATTTGTCAAATTGATCCTAGAAACTAACAAGAATTTATATACCGTAGAATGTATCGATTCAGTAGGAGTCAACTGGTGAGAGGAATTTGATAGCCTGAAACAGTAGGTAAGAGTGTTCAAATTTGATGGCTACACAGTAAACATATATATGCTTTCAAAAAAAATTTTGTGCTTAACTTTATGGTGAACTTTTTTACTTCCACTTTCATTTTACCTTCCAAACACAAGAAGAGTCATTACACTTTTCTAATTACACTTCCCAATTATCTTCCAAATACTTGAAAAAAAAATAAAAATTCTCATTTTTCAGGGAAAAAAAAACCCTACTTCTCACGTCCTCACTTCCACCCACTTCCGACCATCCAAACAACCCGCCCCAGAGTGAAGATGCTAAAGCAAACATTAGCAGGCTCAAAAATTTCAAACTCTAGTATAATATTTTCCCATCAGTCTTTAAGTTTTGACATGATAACTTACGAGATAAAGCCCTGTCCATAAACATATGAATTTGTACATCTAATTAACATTCACAAACTAATTCTCAAGAAAAACAAAAAAGGAAAAAGAAAATAAGGGGGAAAAATCATAAACAACAGCAACTCGAAATCTCCTTCCTCCCTTCAGTGAGCTCTGTTTTGCATTTCTCCTTGAGTTTCATTCTTTGAGAACACATCCCTGATCTTGTGCAATTCAGTGACGATTTCCTTCATCTCCATTCGGTCCGCTGGCAATTCATTTGAGCATAAGATGCCGACCCTAAACACTGAAGCTACACACTCCATAATTCTCGAGGCATTCAAGTTGTGTGCATCATCACTAGCTTCTCCGTCTTCCTCTACAAACAAGTGTGCATCCATGACATCCACGATTCGCTCAGGAAAAGCCGACTCCACA
This sequence comes from Agave tequilana, assembly GCA_038442645.1. Classification (NCBI taxonomy): domain Eukaryota; kingdom Viridiplantae; phylum Streptophyta; class Magnoliopsida; order Asparagales; family Asparagaceae; genus Agave; species Agave tequilana. The sequence continues at coordinate 40,284 of JAVJIF010026343.1, forward strand.
AATTGCCGAAGGCTCTGACCATCCTTGAACATGTCATCAGTGGGTCTCTTTGCAGTGAACATTTCAAGCAGAAGTACTCCGTAGCTGTAGACATCACCATGAACAGAAACTTTGTTTGCCACCCCGTACTCTGTTTTTACTCCACATTTATAGCATGCAAGTTAGAACGCCAGATAACCAAGAAAATATTATAACACAAACGATTTTGTATAAGACTTTATAGAAAAGAAGGTACTAATCTGTCAACTTTCCCTATGAATTAATCCGATATATGGAATAAAAATTAGGAAGCACACATTTAGATCAAGAACATAACTTCAATGACTCTGTAAAGTTACAATTACAATGAAGTTAATCTACCTACATGCACAAGAAAAAGAAGATCTCAATGAGAAACACAGAGCCAAAAGCATATATGATCTCTAAACCTTTTGAGAATTAAAGTCTTGTAGTTTGGAGGCACTCCCCAATGCATCAACCAATTAAAAGCGTAGACAAATTAAAACTAAGCATAAACATAAATAAGATGATGAATGGAGTATCAAAATACAGTTACTCATATTTAGTGAAGAGAAAATGCTTCAAGCAATGCATTAAAAGGATAAGATGATAAAGGTGGGTTTTCCCTGCAAGCTATCAAGTTCTTTTTCATTTTAAGATTTTAACACTTTCTATAAGATCCATGAATAGATATTACCATCAATGGACAAAAATAGAACCTCTATTAAAAGAAAAAAGAAAAAGAATAGAAGTAAGCATATGTAGTAAGAGAAGTATGAGAAGTCAGAACCTGGAGCAATATATCCGATTGTTCCTTTCAAACCGATTGAGCTTGTTGAGCCCAGAGAAGACTTGCTAACTGTTTCCTTGATAAACTTGGCTAGCCCAAAGTCACCCACATGAGCAGTCATGTCAGTATCAAGAAGGATATTGCTCGGCTTCAGATCACAATGAACAATTGGTGTCTCGCACTGACAGTGGAGATATTCCAACGCGGATGCCACATCAATGACTATGTTCAACCTTTGAATAAGACTTAATTTCTTTTGCTCCCCTTGCTGATTTTCATTGTGATGAAGCCAATTATCCAAACTTCCATTGGGCATGAATTCAAAAACCACTGCCTTGAAGTCATTGCCTCTGAAATCCACACTTGAACACACTGTGATGATCTTGACCAGATTTCTATGTCGAATATTTCTCAAGGCCTCACACTCCGATATAAAGCTCTTGGATGCTCCCTGAAGTTGAAGGTTTAGCACCTTCACAGCAACAACTTGCACGCCAGCATCATCATCGTCATCTAGTATTCCTTTATATACCGAACCAAAACTTCCCGTCCCAACTAAATTGTCTGTAGAGAATCCATCCGTTGCTCTCACAAGCTTGGCATAAGAGACTCTAACAATTTGTTCATTTCTGAGTGTTGAGGCTAGAGGTTTTCTTCTTGACTTCTGCACCCAACAACGAGCAACAAGCAAGCAGAAGAACACGGACAACAGTAGAAATGAAGTAGCAATTGAAATAATCAGCAACAATGAATGAGACCCATGATTCTTTTTTGTGGATTGAGAAGGACAAGCTGGCAAATGCAATTCTGGATTCCCTCCGCAAAGTTTATTGTTTCCAACAATTGAAACTGCGCTCGCATTTTCAAAGACCCCACCCCTTGGTACTTCACCTTCAAAGTTGTTGAAAGAGAGATTCAAAGAGTATAGATTGCGAAAGCCTTGTAAGAAATCTGGTATTCTCCCTGATAAGTTGTTTTGTGAGAAATCCAACACTTGAATACCTCTCAGAGAAGCCAAAGACAAAGGAATAATTCCTTGGATGAAATTACCACCAAGGTAAAGCTCTTCGAGCACCTTACATTCACCAAAAGTGCTAGGGATTTCGCCTGATAACTTATTGAAGCCGAAATCAATTTTTCCCAGGTTTGTCAAGCTCCCCACTTCTGATGGAATTGCTCCTGTTAATGAATTGTTGGACAAATCTAGAGCTATAGAGAGCGTTGGGATTTTAAGAATTTCTTTCGGTATAGCACCAGTAAATTTATTCGTACTAAGGTGAAGAAAATTTAACTGTTGGCAATTTCCCAGATTTGCTGGTATAATTCCACTGAGTTCATTATAATCTAGGTCAAGAAAGACCAGTTGAGTTAGGTTGCCGATAGTGGAAGGGATCTCTCCGGATAGCTTGTTTGTGCCCAAATCCAACACATGCAAATTCTGAAGCAACCCAATGGAGTCAGGAATAGAGCCAGTGAGAGAGTCTGGACCAAAGTCAAGTGCTGTCAAGCTTACAAGATTTCCAATATTTGAAGGGATGTTCCCAGATATAAAGTTGTTGCCCATGCTGAGCCACCCGAGGCTGGTGGAAAGATTTGCAACGGAGTTAGGTAGCACGCCTTCAAGGTTATTGAAATCTAGTTCCAAAGTGTCTAGTTTGGTACAATTGATCAAGGAAGTTAGGAAATTGAATCCATCTTGCCCCCTAGCTTCTAGCTGATTCTTAAAAAGAATTAGAAATTGTAAATTTTGTAAGCTTCCAAGGTTAGTAGGAATCGTACCGCTAAACATATTTTGAGAAAGTTCAACCCATATAAGACGTGATGAATTGGAGAATATTGACATTGGGATAGATCCATGCAATTGGTTTTCAAACAGGATAAAGTATTCAATTAGGGGAAGTGTCTGGCCTGCATTTGGGGGAAGCACCCCTGATAGGTAGTTCGTTGACAAATCGAGAGCAATGAGTGAAGAAATATTCCATAGAGAAGTTGGGATGGTACCGGAAAGGTTGTTGCTGGCCAAAGTAAGCATTGCTAGTTTGGAGAGCTTGCACAATGAAGATGGGATGCCTCCCAACAGTTTATTTTCAGATAGCCCAAGTGCAGTGAGGGAATGAAGGTTTCCCATGGTTGATGGGATTTCGCCGGTAAGTTGGTTTATGTTCATATTCAGAACAGAAAGAGAGGAGAGGTTTGTAAATGATGGTGGTATGCTTCCTGTCAGATTGTTGATACTCAACTCTATGATTTGAAGATCCAAGCAGTTGTCGAGACCAGGTGGGAGTTCACCTTGGAGCATGTTTTCCCTAAGATTGATTACTTTCAGTTTTGAGCATTGAGAGAGTGTAACAGGAATACCTCCGTCAAGGAATTCAAACTCAAGTTAAGATGCCGCAACCGGGAAAGGTGGCCGATCTCTTGCGGGATCGGTCCATGAAATTGGTTGTTTGACAGATCCAACACCCGGAGAAATGTGAGGTTGGCTATGAGAGGTGCCATAAACCCACTCAGGCCTAGGGAACTCAAATTCAAGGAAATGACTCTTTGAGGATATCGGCGTCCACTGCAAGTGACGCCTAGCCACTGACAGAAATGGGTGGAGTCATTCCAGAAGGCCACCAGCTCTCTTGGAGCGCCAGAAATTGCATCCTTGAAGGCGAGAAGTGCTTGTCGATCGGTCACATTGTTGTGTTTTGATAGGGTGGTGATGGTGGATGTGGAAGTTGGAGAGACCAAGGAGCTGACATGGTCAAAAGAGATGAGGAGGATTAGCGTTGCAAACACTAGAAAAACTGATTGTAGCAGTGCCATGGAGTTTTTTTTTTTTGTGTTTCCAGATGATAGAAATTGTGTGTAATGACCAAACTCTTTCGATCTATTTATACTGATAATGGCCATGGGCTCCTAGAAGACTCATGCTTGGGCTGTATCCTTTATCACATAGAGACAGACTTTGAGGAGATGTGAAGACTTGATCGAGTTAACATTAATTTCTTACATTCAATGCATGCTATAATGATTTCTCCAACTTGCTCCTTGGAAGCAACTGTATTATTCAAAACTAGGCCTAGTTTCCATGTCTTATGCGAAAGCATTTCAGAGCAAGTCGATTTCAAGATGTTGAAATGTGAAGTTAGGAGATTATTCAAATTCAGGAGACGACCTTGACTTGATGTCAGTCTAGAGGAGTTGTCTTCTTTTCCCTCTCTCTTCGGGCATATCTCTGGCACGTGCATTTCGCGTGCAAGTTATTTTCTTTTTCTTTTTCCATTTTATTCTAATGTACACAATTATCCCCTTCAACTTTTGCTACCTTTTGTGTTTTTCAACAAGAAAAGATTTTATACGATTCAACATAGTTAATGGACATTTTGTACATATGCCGGACACTTCTATCTAGAAAAACTAGTTTCTGACACGCATCGTGTTTATAACATCACAATATTTTCCAAAACTTACCTGATACTCGATCAAGTTATATGAGAAAATGAATGGCGAAATAAGGAGACTTCAGCGATTTTTTTTATAATTTATATTTATATTTTTTGTGTTGGCCATCCCCTCGAAAAGAATTCCTGGTTCTGCATATAGGCGGGACACTCATGTCCAGGGAAACTAGTTTTTGACACGGACATCGTAACATATCAAAAGAAAATAAGCAAAACAATTTGATACTCATAGGAGGCCCCATTTATAACTAGAACATATCCCAATATTTTTCTGATACTTAGCTTTGTTGTTTATTAAAGAGTTAGTTGGGAGAAAAATATTGAAATTCAATTTCTTTATAAGAAAAGACTTGAAAAAAGTTACTTAAATTGATTTAAAATACAGAGCGTTTATAGAAATAACAATTACAATCCAGAATACTAAGCACGCAGGCACTTGAGGCTTTCTCCCCTTCAGTGAGCTCTCCTTTTCCTTTCTCCTCGCGTTTCATTCTTTGAGAACACATCTCTAAACTTAAGCAACTCACTGACAATGTCCTTCATCTCCATTCGGTCTGCTGGCAATTCGTTTGAGCATAAGATGTTGATGCTAAACACTGACGCTACACACTCTATAATTCTCAAGGCATTCAAGTTGTGCGCATCATCTATCACTAACTTCTCCATCTTCCTCTAAGAACAAGTGTGCATCCATGACATCCACAATTCGCTCAAAAAAAGCAGACACCACAAATTCCCGAACGCTCTGACCTTCCTTGAACATCTCTCTGGCCTTTCTTGAACATCTCATCCGTGGGTCTCTTCGCAGTGAAAATTAGGGAACATACATTTATAATCACTGGAGTGCGAAATCATGTATCATTACCAATTCATTTGAAATTCAAAATGTGATCATTGATCTTTCCATAATTTCTAAAATTTTAGGAACTTTTAGTCTAAACATTGACGCTATCTTCTCACTTTTGTAATGCAAGTAGGCCTAGTGGCAATTTTTTTTTTTTTTTTTTAAGACGCAATGTGAAGGTCATCATCTTATATGCATCCCCCCTTCTTCTCTTTTCGATATAAAGATGGCTCCCATTTTTGGAATTTACCTTGTCAAGGCTGCGGTCAAAGTTCAGCAAAGGTTCCTGCTAACTGTATGAGGTCATAGATTCATTCATCATTTTCTTTTCCCATTTCCACAGCGTGAAAGTGACCAACTTTGGGATGCTTCCTCATAGTTCATGACATGTGAGCAATTTGCAGACCGATATTGTTTTCTTTATAGGTACACAACAGTATAAATAGATTGAAAGAGTTCTATTGTATACACCATTTCTGTCATTTGAGGGGGGAGGGAAAATTTCCATGGCGGAACTGCAGCTAGTTCTCCTTGTAAGAAATTAAATGAACTGTAATGCGGATTAAACTAGCATGGATTTAGAATCAAAGATACATCTCAAGAAATTGAATGCATAATAAAATAATAACTTATGCACCATACCTGAAGCCATTGATGAATCGAGGAAGGTAGATGGATGATGACCTTGATCCCTTCTTTTAATCCTGCAAGAATTCTAATGCAATGATCCTCTTCTCTCTGTCTCCTTCTCTTATCACAAACCCTAACTTTCTCTAAGTGATGGAATCCTCAAAACAAGGGAGAAGTTTGTGTCATTCACAGGAGGAGAGAAGTGTGTCTCATAATTGCAAATAATCACCCATGATAAAACCACCCATCATGTTCCTTCATACCCCAGATGATTATTAAAACTTTACACAAATGTCACTTTAATATGGGCATATATTATATCAGTTAACTTTAATTAGGAATCCAATAATTAACCAAGGTTAAGTGGGTCACCATGATGTGAGATTAACATTCTCCCACTTGAACCACTAACCGATTAGGTTAAAACTTTAGAAAACAAATAAAAGAAAAGACTCATTTTCAAAACATTTTGACTCCATTGGATTCCATACTGAAAAACCTTGACACGTGATCACGAATTTTAAAAACAACAACTGATAAGCCCAAATATGAAATACTGTAATACTGCAATTAGCTTGGACCACCAATGCGAGTCATAGCGGTTATACAACATCCATGTCATACTCCCTTCTATGTACCACAACATTGATAACCCTTACTAATTGAGTCCATAACCAAAATGACCCCTGTAATTGTCTTGTAAAGACATTTCCTGTTTAACAAACATCCATACATAATATGTGCACACATAATTGGATAACAGGAAACACAGAAACAACTTTTATTGCGCAACATTGTCAATTATACAAGTACCAAAATATACATTTACAGATTGCCCAAAAGACCCATTCTAACAACATGTTCCTTGAATGTCTTTGGAGGCAATCCCTTTGTCATTGGATCAGCAACCATTAAAGTGGTACTTATACTTACAATTGACACTTTCTGTTTCTGAACTCTTTCTCTAACCACCAAGTACTTAAGTTCCATGTGTCTGGAACCATTAGAGTACTTACCATTCTTAGAGAAGAAAACGGCTGCTGTATTATCACAATATATCTTCAGCGGCCTGGCAATAGAGTCAACTACACCAAGTGCTGAGATAAAATTCCTTAACCATAATGCATGATTCGAGGCTTCAAAACACGCTATGAACTCAGCCTCCATCGTGGATGAAGCAGTGATAGACTGCTTTACACTCTTCCACGAGATTGCCCCACCTGCTAGCAAGAAAATAAAGCCTGAGGTAGACTTCCTGCTATCTGGGCAACCAGCAAAATCTGAGTCCGAATAGCCGATCACTTCCAACTGATCTGATCTCCTATATGTGAGCATATGGTCCTTCGTCCCTTGAAGATACCGCATAACCTTCTTAGCTAATTTCTAGTGCTCCATTCCTGATTGCTCTGGTATCTTCCCAACATCCCAACAGCAAAACTGATATCTGGCCTGGTACAAGTGTGTGCATACATCAAGCTCCCAACAGCTGATGCATACGGAACTTTCTGCATTTGACCCTTTTCTAAGTCATTTCTGGGACACTGGCCCCCACTTAATTTGTCACCCTTCTGAATGGGTGTAGGACTGACTGACATAATTCCATATGAAATCTTTCCAAGACTCGATTGATATACCCTTTCTGAGACAATCCTAGCAATCCTCGAGATCTATCCCTGAAGATCTCTATGCCAATAACATAAGTTGCCTCACCCATATCACCATCTGAAAGTTCTTGGTAAGATAGCTTTAGTTTCATACAGTAGACCAATATCACTACTGGCTAACAAGATATCATCCACATACAGAACCAGAAAAATAAACTTGCTCCCACTGATCTTTAGATATATACACTGATCAACAGTTTTCTGTAAATCCGAAGAGGTAATGGTATCATTAAACTTTATATACCATTGCCTGGAAGCTTGTTTAAGTCCATATATGGATTTCTTTAATTTGCAAGCCAAGTGTTCTTTTCCTTCATTTGCGAACCCTTCAGGTTGTTACATGTAAATTTCCTCATCCAAATCTCCATTTAGAAAAGCAGTTTTCACATCCATTTGATGTAACTCCAAATCATAATGAGCTACAAGTGCCATAATGATTCTAAGAGAATCCTTCTTTGATACTGGAGAGAAGGTTTCTCTATAATCAATGTGTAATACCCCCGTTTCCGGAATACGTACTTAGTTGCGTATTCAGTTTTTCGATCGTATTTTTCGATTTAACCTTCTGTATTTGACCGATTTTAGTGTTAAATATCATTTTCTAATATCTTAGATTTTATATGATTTTCTGGAATTTTCTGGAATTAAAAGGAATTTCTTCAAGACCGGTGTCGGCCAGTGCCGCTGACCGATTCCGGATTTTTATTTTCCAAACAGTTAGGAATTTCTAGAAGATCCTTTAGACTTTATTTCTTAGAATCATATTTCTTATCTAAATCCTTTTCTGAGAATTTTATGATTTTATGAAAATTCTTTCGGAGTCGGTAGGTAACTGATTCCGGGATTTTTAATTTAAAACTATAAAGTATTTCTTCAAACGGATTTCACCATGAGTTTTAAACTATTATTATTGATTTTTGTAAAAATTACGAGTCGTTCCGAGATACTTGAATTTCGGACGATTTCGGTATTTTCCGAAATGATTTCCGCATCTTTGACTTAAACCGGGAATCCGTTGTTTACAATTGTTGACACTTAAAAAAGACAAGATTCTCATTGGTCCAAACGATGTCTAAACTTGTTGACATTTACAAAAGACAAGGGACAGACGAGCTGAAGACCAGTTTTCACCCACCTCCAAGGGACAAGGAAGCGGTTTGGACTCACTGATCCAGCAAGCAGAACAGTGAACCCGGATTGTTTCTAAACAGACCTCAGCAGGTCTAAGATGCTAGCATTTAGCATTACATTAGCCCAAGGAGATAGCCTCGCTTGAGAGGCTAACATCATCCAGAGCACCGCCAGGAAGCTAACTGATAGCTTCGCCGAAGACCCTCTTTTCGGACTTCGCCGAAGACCCTCTTTCGGACTTCGCCAGGAATTGCCTCTAGCTCCGCTATGAGCCTCAAAGCGGGCAGCTCCGCCATCAGCCTGCTATGGTCAACCTTTGACCAATCAAATCTCCTGATGAGATCGGATTCAAGCTAATCAAATCCAATCGGGATTCAAATATGGCAGGTGATTGCCGCAATCTCTTGACTCTCTTGAAACGAGTAAGAGGATCAGGGAAAATCTTCAACGATATGGAAAGGATCATAACAAATCGGAAAGATCAACCGACTTGCCATTTTCTAGCTCCGCGGAAGCTATTATAGCCTCGCAGCAAGGCTACTTTCCAGATTCAAACAGATTCGTTCAATCTGTTTCCATATCTTCAAGGGGACGATTATACCCTTGCTCTCCCTATAAATAGACCACCAATGAGGACGAGACAAGGAGGACAATAGAGGGAGATCGGATTGCAGAGGAAGGAGCCATCAATCGCCTTCTGATCACAAGAATCGATCAATCAGCTTCTTCGACTGAGGCTTCTTCATAACGCACCCGTGCGTTCTCGAATTCAGAGACCTTTTAGAGAATTGCTTTCTCTAATCAGGGTGTTGATACCCTATCATCGTTCTTCTTCTCAAGGAATCTCTGGAACCAGGCGAGAAGGAATTCCTTATCGAAGGCGATTTTGAGAAGCAGCAAGAGGGTTCTACCAACCTTCTGTTCTCTGATTCCCCGAACCAGGCGAGAAGGGAATCTCATCGCTCGCATCGTCAAAGGGACAAAGTGGTCGCGCGCTGACCAGACTCCTATCGGCACACTTCTCCAGAATCTCTGAGGGGATCTACTTGTAATCTTTTTAAGAATACTTGTAATTTAGCTCCTCAAACTCTTTTTTTGTAAGTTTTCCCTTTGCAAATCAAAGGAAAACAAGATGGCGACTCCGCTGGGGAATGTATTCTCCTCTGCTGAGAATCAAGTGTCGCAATGCGACGAACAGACCTTCGGGTCTATCTCTGAATTCAGAAAAGCCGGTGCAGCCAGATCTTCTCTGGCTAAATCTTCAGCAAAGTCTCTGCAGAGACGGAAAAGGTTCTCTGCAAACCTGCCGCGGTCCTCTGGCGCAACAAGGAAACATGTCCGCAGCCCAGATCCTGCACTTTTGAGAACTGGTTATCCAGATCGATCAAAGAAGATTTGAAGAAGTCCTCTCTGGGGTGGCTTGATGCTTCGAGCGCGGAAGCACAAGAAGGTCTTCATGGCCAAGGTTTCAGATCAGAAACCAGAGGCAGAATTTCGCCAACACCCCACAGCCCCGCTTGTGGCTATTCAGGTTCCTTGCGAACCTATGCATCCTCTGTCAAAGCGGGTATGGCTAAACAAACAGAAGTCCTCTGCTGAAGCTTCAGGCGTAGCCTCGCCAAAGCCGCGCCCCTCTTATGAAGAAAAAGGCAAGATGCCCGCCTGTGCCAACAATGCTGCCAACCATAAAGTCAAGACGGCAATCATATACCGTCTCCTATGCAGCAATGCCTACTGCTAGCCTTGTCCTCACAAGCAAGGCTATTGTACCTCGGCGTACTCATCGGGTTTACAGCCGCGAGGCTAAAACCAGAGCACTATACGGTGCTAATCCTTTCCGCAGGAATAAAGGGAACGATGCGTTGTCCCATATACCAGATTGTTCAGGCCCCTACAGGGCCGACCTGCGAGAATTCTTAGCGGACAAGCGGAGATTGAAGCATTTCCAGGCTACTTCCTCCTGTCTTCGACAAGATGAATGCCAGTTGGTGATGGTCCATTCTATGCGGTGTCGGTTACAACCGACCCTCGCCACTTCTCCATACCCGCGATCAGTCTTTGATCGACTGTCTGCGCGCACCCCAATGAAGCATCTCAGAAGGAGCGGCTCACCAGATCCAGCCTCTGCATCCGTCAACATGACCGGAAGGGGGCGAGAGCCGCGCAGGGGAGGTCATACATCTGAAGATACCCCTTTCGGCTCCCCAGATCCAGATTACTGCCAGGCTTAGGTGAAGTCTTGGTGCATGAAGAAGGTGTTTTCCGAAATACCAGGTCCAGGGTAGCGATACCCTATAATTATGAACAGCCTTCTTCCTCAAGGGCCCTGATCCCGCCACGATCCGGACGATCACCCCAATCGTCTGACGGAGAAGATGAAGACAGCGGGTATGCCTCTTCAGCAACAGTCAGTTCTGTGCGAACGGACAAAGCATCGGTTAATATGGCCGATAACGCCAATGACGACCTTCGTCGGCGTTTGGAGCTCAGGAGCAGACCTCTAGAACTCAGCAAGAGGCCCTGGACAATATTCAACAGATGCTCGCTCAGCTCCTCAGCAACCGGAATGATGATACCGGAAGTATCATGACGAGGAGGGCATCTCAGCAATGATCCGCCCAAGACGGAGAAATCTAAGGGAGGCTCTTCCCTGGATGCCGAAGTCCTTAAAGGCCTTCAAGCTCAAATTTCATCCCTGGCTCAAAAGGATGAATTGAAGAAAGTGGGGGTAGTCCGTCCCTACCCACTGGAATGGGATTCAGTGCCATATCCGCCAAAGTTCAAACCACCAACGTTGCACACGTATGATGGTAAGAGCTCGCCCAATCAGCACATCTACTATTTCCGGTCTCAGACCGTAATGTTCTAAACAACGACGCCATCATGGCTAGGTTGTTCATCGGCACCCTGAAAGGGGTGTCATTTGACTGGTTTCGCAGTCTTCCCCGGGCTCTATCAATTCTGGGTCGACCTGGAAACTCGGTTCCTTTCCTCGCTTCTATGAGGACGATACCGAAGTGACCATGGACAAGCTCCTTTCCACTGTACAGAGGAAAGGCGAATCTGTCCGTGAATACATTGAGCGGTTCAGAAATCTATCTCTGATGTGCCCAGCAGGGATGCCATTACCCATGCTCTTACAGACATGCAGGCACAACTTCTTGGATCAAGTAGAAGTCCGCATGGGGCTGTCAAAGCCCATACTTGAAGGAATTGGTCGAACAAGCTGAGATAGCCGAGAAATCGGCTAAGAAGTTCGAGCCATCCGCCCCTAGAAGCAAATGGGGCACGAACAACAAAGGGCGTAGCGATCTCCCGCAGTCTTCCCAAGCTAAAGGGAAGGAGATTATGTCCGTCGAACTGACCGGGACATGCAGTCAAAGGCCAAGAAGAGCGGCGTCAACAGCCAAGAGCCCAATTTCCTCCGAAGCAGTACTCCTTCAGAGATGAACCAGGTGGTCACGATATTCCATCTGCTCCATAAAGGGAATAAGATGAAGCTGCCAGATGCTCGGCGTCCTAATGAGATAGGGCGCACAAATGACCCTAAATACTGCCTCTACCACGGATGATCCACCATCCTACCGACAAGTGCTATGTTCTTAAGGATAGAATTCAAGCCTTGGTCGACGCGGAGTCCTCACACTAAAGACGGAACAGAGAAAGTCACTGCCAATATGGTGACTCTTGAGTTCGGCACTACCCAGAAGGTCATGGTTCCTGACGGACCTATCCACCCGTGCCGCGGTTGGAAATCAGCATCCTCCAGCCACGACCCAAAAACAATAAGGTCTCGTCCCCGTGCGTTAGAAACAGGGGAAGTTATGTGGATACACCCCGACCTCATCCAAGACGTACAGCAGACGTCGAAGGACTCCAGCAGAAAGGGCAAGTCCTGCAATATCATCTCTGTCCTGCCAGACGATGGTAATCTTACTTCGGCTTCCCTCAGCGATTCTGAAGAAGAAAAGCATGCCTGTACGGCGCAGGCAGATGCGCCTCAAAAGACGGGCACCCGGTCTGGAAAGTCATATCAAAGGCAATATGACAAGTCTACTGACGAGATACAACAGCAAACGACGTCAGTACCAATGCCGGCATCCACTCCAGTCCTGACCAAAGGGAAGGAGAAGCCTAAGGAGGTGCGATTCGACATGTGTTGAAGAAACCCCCAGGCCAAGGTTAGCCACGCCCTTTCGCTTTGATATATTGGCCCACTTAGCCAATATCCCGGCTCGTATCACAATACACGAGCTTCTTCGTCTCTCTAAAGAGACGAGAGAGGCGCTCAGAGATGCGCTAGCCAACTCAGAGTCCTTTCTGACATGCATGCCTGAGATCCCTGGTGATGAGATGCAGCCTTCCTGCTCAGAGTGCCATCACGCACAGTCAAAGGTACCCGCCATTACCTCCACGGCGGAAGATATGCTTCTCAAAGACAACAAGCATGATCGACCTCTGTACTATACCGGATATATCGGTTCAACCTGCATTGAAAGAGTACAAGTCGATCCGGGTCTGCTCTCAGCATCATCCCCAAAAGGCTCCTCTACTTCCTCGGCATACCCGCTGTACAGGTTGTCTGCAACCACCACTACAATATATGGTTTCAACGCCGGGAGCAGCCATCCGCTTGGAAAGATTCGGCTCCGCTGCAGAATCGGAAGCCTGAAGTCAGAGGTGACGTGCTATGTCATTGATGCTGACACATCATACAACCTGCTACTAGGACGACCTTGGATCCATGCCAACTGGATCGTTCCGTCCACTCTCCATCAGTGCTTCAAATATTTGAGGATGATGCGACAGTACGAACTGTCTTCGCTGAAAAGCAACCCTTTAAGGGGGTGGAAAACTACTTCACTGATGCCCTCCTATATCAAGAGGCTAGTGGAACGCCGGGAGAACCATTGCCAGACGATGATGAAAGTGGCAATGAGGCAGATTCGGAATCTGAAACGGGCATGCCGGCCATTCTGATTGGCGAGCCAATTGTAGCATGCTTTAATGATCCCCGATGTAAGATCCCTTCTGATGAGGAAGGCGAATGGATAATTAATGATAATATTTCTTTTGATTATCCTGCGAGCATCGAGTCGATTAAATCCATTATGGATGACTCTCTTCGCATGCCCGTACATGAGCCAAGTTCGGCCACTACATCTGTGGAGGTTATAGAAGGGGCCACGCTGGTGATCCCTCCGTCCAAGCAAGGACAGTCGCCGATAATCTTCGGCAGAGCCCGGCCAGGGAGATTCTCAACTACAGACTCAAGCTCGGACTCAGAAGTTCCACAGTTCTTCCATTACCGCGCCATCAGCGCGCCATATTATGAAAAAGATGGGCTACAACCTGAAGCAGGGAGCGGGCTAAACTTCGGAAAAGGAAGACGCGGCTTGATGCGTAACTCCGTCCCAAGAGGAAAACCTGCAAATTACTATGATAGTACACGCAGGGGTTAGGGTATGTTACACCCACGTCATCAACAACAGTTCAGGTCAAAGGCGACGGATCGATCCCATCACAGTCGACCTCATCCTCCGAATGTGACTCTGATGTCAGCATAGGAGGAATATTCGAAAGCCTCATGACTTCAAGCAGTCAGTTGGAACCCGCAGAGGTTGCCAATGAGGATCATGGGCCCAGCAATTGAGCTTTCAATGGAAAAGCGGTTTGAGCTGCGCGAGCCACCTACCGAAGACAAGGTGATCCAAGTCAACTTAGGCAGTCAAGATCACCCTAAGCCTATTTTCATAAGTGAAAGCTTATCACTTTATCGAAAAGGAAGAATTGATAATGCTCGTAAAAGAGTATATAGATGTCTTCGCCTGGAGCTATGAAGACATGCCTGGACTTGATCCACAGGTCGCTATGCACCGTCTAAACATCAAGCCCGACGTTAAGCCAGTCAAGCAGCAACAACGTCGGTTCCGCCCAAACATCATGGAGGCTATTGAGCCGAAGTTCATAAGCTCATTGCTTGTGGCTTCATCGGGAGGAACAACATCCAGATTGGGTGGCTAACATAGTCCCCGTCCTCAAGAAAAATGGGAAAATACGAATCTGCATCGACTACCGTGATCTCAATACGGCCTGTCCCAAAGATGAATTCCCACTGCCGATCACCGATGTCATGATCGACAACACATGCGGTTTCGAGAGGATGTCTTTCATGGACGGCTTCTCAGGGTACAACCAGATCAAGATGTATCCTGATGACGAGAAGCATACTTCTTTCCGAACGCCATTGGGGTATACTGCTACACTGTAATGCCCTTCGGACTGAAGAACGCCGGAGCAACCTACCAACAGGCGATGAGCATGATCTTCCGCGACCATCTCCGAAAGACGGTGGAGTGCTATGTTGACGACATTGCCGTCAAAAGCCGCAGCAAAAATGAACATCTTCGCGATCTGAGAACGAGGTTCGACATAATGCGGGCTCATCAGCTGAAAATGAACCCGACAAAATCCTTCTTGGGAGTGTCTAGTGGCAAATTCCTTGGGTTCATTGTCACATCAAAAGGGATCCATTTGGACCACAGACAAAGTCAAAGCCATCCAGGACATGCATCCACCAAGGAATCTCAAAGAGCTCCGAAGGCTTGCAAGGCAGATTAGCCTACATCAGAAGATTCATAGCAAATCTATCGGGCCGTTGCAACCATTTACCCGACTAATGAAGAAGGGTACTGCCTTCAATATGGGATCGAGCTTGTCAAGAAGCTTATGAAGATATTAAAAGGTATCTCACAAAACTCCTGTCTTAGTGGCCCCTACATCAGGGAAACCATTCCTGCTTTATGTGTAAAAGCACTGGATTATTCCCTCGGCGCCCTCCTCGCTCAGAAGGACGACAATGGCCATGAGCAAGCCATTTACTATCTGAGTAGAACTCTCATAGGAGCAGAATCTCAGTACAATCCTATTGAGAAAGAGTGTTTAGCTCTCGTCTTCGCTGTTCAGAAGACACGACATTATTTGGTTGGCCAAACCATACATGTCATCCCAGGGTGAACCCTTTACGACTTCTCATGACGAAGCCATGGTCGCTGAATTCAAGATTGGCTAAATGGGCACTCCTGTTATCACAATACGACATGACCTTTACTCCTCAGAAGGCGGTTAAGGTCAAGCCCTTGCAGAGTTCTGGCTGCGCATCCAGTCCCGAACATTCAAAGCTTCACGAAGACATCCCTGATGAGGTCTTCGAATCTAATGCAACCTCAGTGGAGGAAGTATGGCAGATGTTCTTCGACGGAGCATCGCGGATGGGCCCCAAAGGAAAGATTATTGCCGGAGTGGGGGTTTGTGTCATCTCCCCACAGGATCATATTCTTCCCGAGCGTTCTCCTTGACAGAATCATGCTCTAATAATGTAGCGGAATACAATGCCCTGCTCATTGGCTCCATCTCGCCCATGGAATGGGGGTACGCTACCTTGAAGCTTATGGCGATTCAAAGCTGATCATAAATCAGGTTAAGGCGAATACGAGGTCCGTCATGAGGACTGGTGCCTTATTATCATACAGCCATCGAATTGGCTAGCTTATTTGAAGGCTTCTACATCGGGCATGTGTCCCGATTCTCAAATACCAAGCGGATGCTCTCGTTGCATTAGCGACAACGCTAGCCTTACCGGCCGACACCGAGTATCCCCTCACAGTCCGCAACCCGACACTTGTATGCTCCAAGCACATACTAAGGATCCAAGAAGTCTATATGTCTCCATGGATCTTGAGCCGAGGGATTTGGCGCTTCCTCTCATTGACTATGCTCTACACGGTCTGCTTCCAGACGATCCCAAAGAAGCAGCGTCCATCAGACGAAGGTCGGTCCGTTTCTACTATGATCCCACTTTGAAGACACTCTAACCGTCGTTCATATGACGGTGTCCTCCTCCGTTGTCCTCTCATTCAGAGGCACAGGAGGTGCTTAAAGAAGCACATGATGCATTTGCGGAGCTCACCAGCCGGGTCCGAAGCTTAAAGACAGGTTGCACAGACTTGGTACTACTGGCCGACCATGATGGCCGATGCTACCCAGATGCACGAAGGTGTAAGGCGTGCCAGATCCATGCAGACTTCATACACCAACCTTCGGAGTTGCTCCACCCTACTGTTGCCTCATGGCCATTTGAAGCATGGGGAACTGATGTCGTAGGGCCATCAGTCCCTCTTCGGCAAGAGGTCACCGTTTATCCTGGCAATAACCGATTACTTCTCAAAATGGGCAGAGGCCATACCATTGGCCGAAGTCAAAACCTCCCATCTAGTTAGCTTCATCAAACACCATGTCATCCATCGATTTGGTGTCCCCAGGCGGATCATCCATGAACAATGGTCCCCAATTCATAAGCCAAGGATTCTATCGTTCTGCGATAAATACCGAATTCAGAACATGGCTTCAACAGCTTACAATCCTGCCGCCAATGGTTAGCAGAAGCATTTAACAAGGCAATCATCAAGCTGCTCAAGAAGTTTGTCTCCTCGAACAAGCGAGATTGGGACGAAAAGCTCGGTGAATGCCTTTGGGCCTACCGGACTACGGTTCGGACACCGACAGGCAATACGCCTTTCTCCCTGGTATATGGGTGCGAAGCGGTCATCCCATTGGAAATCCAGATGCCATCATTACGAGTAGCCTTGACTACTAAGATGACATCAGAAGACAATGATCGCCTGCGTCTTCAAGAGCTCGAAGCCCTAGACGAGAAGCGGCTGCAAGCTCAGCAAAACACATCGAGCTATATCAGGCTCGGATGTCAAAAGCCTTCAATAAGAAGGTCAAGCAGAGAGTCTTCCACAAAGGAGACCTAGTCTTAGCCGTCAGACGACCGATGATTATGACGCACAAGACCAAAGGCAAATTTCAGCCTAAATGGGAAGGACCGTTTGTAATAGAGACAGTCTATTCAAATGGAGCATACCGCCTTACAACTGCAGATGGCGACCTCCTCATGATGCCGATCAATGGCAAATTCTTAAAGAAGTATTATCCTTAATCAAGGATCTTGCTCTCGATCATGTTAACATTACACCTCTGATCGAGATCCGCGCGTCCGGAATGCGCACAAAGAGAGCCTCTCTCTCTTTCTCCAAGCATGTCAAACCTGTTGATAGCTGGGGGTTTGCTTAAAATCCCAAGGGACCCGTTCCCACTTGATTCCCTCTCCAGAATCACCTACCAATTCTCATCCATAGAATGGTAGGACCACATATATTCCGCTGTTACGTTAACATTAAACCTATGACAGCAATCCCCTCGTTTCTCTCCGAGAAAATGAGACCTCCAAAATCACTTACCAATTCTCATCCATAGAATGGTAGGACCACATATATTTCGCTGTTACGTTAACACTAAACCTATGACAGTGATTCCCTCGTTTCTCCCCGTGAAAACGAGACTATTCCCAAACTCCATTGCTATTGAGCTTAGCGGCGTCTTAATCGGTTATGTCATTGCGACCTCTGAACCAGTAGACAGCTAAGTCTCGATCCCGAGCCCTGTTGACATTTACAAAAGACAGGTCTCGATACTCGTTGACATTTACAAAAGACGAGTATCACCTATTTTGAGGCTTGATGGCTTCTCAACCAGTTATGTCATTGCGACCTCTGAACTGGCAGATAGCCAAGTTTCATTTATCATTGAGCTTAGTGGCGTCTTAATCGGTTATGTCATTGCGACCTCTGAACCAGTAGACAGCTAAGTCTCGATCCCGAGCCCTGTTGACATTTACAAAAGACAGGTCTCGATACTCGTTGACATTTACAAAAGACGAGTATCACCTATTTTGAGGCTTGATGGCTTCTCAACCAGTTATGCATTGCGACCTCTGAACTGGCAGATAGCCAAGTTTCATTTATCATTGAGCTTAGTGGCGTCTTAATCGGTTATGTCATTGCGACCTCTGAACCAGTAGACAGCTAAGTCTCGATCCCGAGCCATGTTGACATTTACAAAAGACAGGTCTCGATACTCGTTGACATTTAAAAAAGACGAGTATCACCTATTTTGAGGCTTGGTGGCTTCTCAACCAGTTATGTCATTGCGACCTCTGAACTGGCAGATAGCCAAGTTTCATCTATCATTGAGCTTAGCGGCGTCTCAATTGGTTATGTCATTGCGACCTCTGAACCAGCAGACAGCTAAGTCTCAATCTCGATGCTTGCTGACATTTACAAAAGCAAGTATCTCCCCTTTTAGCCCCGCAAAGGGCTGACTTCGAGACTGGCAACATCTCAATTGGTTATGTCATTGCGACCTCTGAACCAACAGACAGCCATGCCTCGTTATCCAACAAAAACAAAGACGACAAAAGAAAAATCTTTCTATTAATTCAGAAGGATGGGATACATGGAGGAGCCTATAGGCGTACATGATAAGATCGAATCCGATCTCCGAGAGAAGCTAGCCGCGCCCTTCTGTCATCTTCAGCCTGGGCCAGCGCCTGTGATCTTAGCTCCGCCTCATCGAAGTCCACCGCCTGAGCCAGACGAGCCTCGGTCTCCGCCAAAGTCGCCCTCTGTGATGACTTCTGCGCCGCCAGTTCCTCACTTCGAGCCCTGAGCTGCTTAAGTCGCGCAGACTCTTCAAGACGCATCTGCGTAGCCTTCGACAAGAGGAGATTTGCCTTCGGATCATCTCTTCAGCCCTCTTGATCTTATCTTCAGCGTCAAGAAGAGCACTGTTGGAAGCATCAATTGCACTCCCAACCTCTGCTTCCTCTGCCTCCAAGGACCTCAAGTCAGAGGAGATAGCCTCAACAGCCTCTTGAGCAGCGAGCCGAGCCTCGCGCTTCTGAGCGACAAGACGTGCGAGCCGTTCATCAGCCAAAGACGCTGCGTCGGAACGATGGAAATGGCGCCATTCCTCCACGTCCTTCTCAAGGTCATCCACCAGGAGCTCCAGAGCAGATTAGCTTGATGGTACCCCTCAAAGTCCCGGATACACTCAATGCCACGGGAGAGAACCATCTTTAGCTTCGGAAATGGCACAGGCGAGCCCTTCAAGACTAGACCGATAGTCTGCTCCAAACTGTTATAGAAGCTGTCGACCAGATTACCGATAAAGTCATTCTCAGCTTCATCAACCTTGAAACAACCTCGGAGCAATCTACCAACCCAGTCGACACCACCGCGGAAGAAGAAGCGGGAACATCGACAGCAGCAGAACAAGCCAAAGGTGACCTCGGTGGAGTCCCCAGCGACACAAGCACGCCAGCCACCGCGGAGGTAGGACTGGCCACCACCTCCTGAGCAGCAGGCTCAACCACCAGCGTTGGAGAGGTAGGGCTCACAATCACCCTCAGTGCCGTGTTTGGCAAAATAGTCTGCACCTCACTTGTTGATGCTACTGGAAGTGAGGGTACCTCCGGGACTGCCGCCCCTTCAACCTCAGGACCTTCCGCTAATTTGGGCTGATAAAAAGGCAGGTCGCCATACAGCGCGTCCAACACAGCAGTGTCTGCCCCGGTCGAAGCGCTCATATCACCCTTTGACCCTTCAGGAAGACCCTCCGCTTCTTTTGAAGCTGATGCACCTTGGGGACGAATGCCTGCAACGAAACCAAGGTCAAAAA
>JAVJIF010026344.1:0-74426 GCA_038442645.1 Agave tequilana
TTGAAACTGATTGGTTGGAGAAATTATTCATGCTTTAGATGGGTTCCGTACATACCCAGAATCACGACCGCAATTACCTAGCACTGAACCAGGTCCTACCGCTAGGTATCAATAACAATAATATGTATCAATAACAATGACAATATGAACAATACGGGATGTCAGTCATCCCCCTGACCTTGCAGTGAAACTGTATCTCGGCTGTGCAACTTGTATCCTAGGTTTCACCCAAAATACGGACATTCTCCTCCATCAATTTTTCCAATCGCGGTGTAAGTTGTTCAGTTACATTATTATTTAGAACAATCAATATCCATGTTATTTCGATTTATTGGGACGATATGGTGACAGTAACAATATCAATGATGTAACAATAATAATATGAACAATATTACTGTATAAACGGTAGAATAATGGAATAATGTATATGTTACGGTCTGAAATATTTTTTCAGTAACTTTCAATAATATGAATCAATACTGTAACAATCATGCACCGTTTAATCAATATACGATCTCATATAGAACTGATCAAAATCTCATCCACCGATGCTGGATAATCACAGTAATGAATCCATCACCCATGATCTTAATACAATCATCGTAAACATCAAGTATCACTCCAAGAAAAAGTAATTCGATACAGTAAACCACAAGTTCAATAAATCAGTATCCAATTCTCTATCTTGTCGATCTACTCTAATCCTCTAAGTGGTTAATATGTCTCTCCTCTAAATTATTGATGTATGCAAGTCTCAATATCTAAATAATTATACACTTTACTATATCTAAATAGTCATCATTATCCAAACCCAATTCAGATCATCGGTCAACCCTCAGTTCCATCAAGCTCAATCAAAAGATCCAAGCCCAAGGTAACTAATCAAATATGAAAAGATATAATTCACTAGTCTTGATCAGTCCAATCAAACACCTATTCCTCAACCCAAGGTCAACCTCATTCCAGTTGAGCCTATTGACAAGTCTAAATCCAAGATCTCATCTAAATTATCATCAAATAAAAGGAATCAAATCTGATAAGTAACTCACATGACAAAATCTAAAATTCACATATATTAACATTAAATACTCATCTGATCTATCACCACCGAAATACTCAGCTCTTTGACATCATAATCATCTGAGACTAATAATTAACTATATATCTGTAAAATCCACGATGTTAATTAATCTGATCTGCTCCCAACCTCAACTCAAATTATGTTACCATTTAGTACACTGACCAACCCAATTACTAACAAATCTAGTTAAATCAAATAATCCTAAAAATCGGTAAATACAGATACCACATCTTCGTGACAAGGTGCTAACTCTATAGAAGTTAACCATCAATGATATGACCAATTCATCATCTATGACGTGTCTACTACTCCCCAGGATGGCAGTAATGATTTTATATAAAAAAAATATATCATACATTTATCTGAACTTCCCACAAATAAACAGAATCAATCACTAGTCGTCAATCTCAATGAATCTGATGAAACCATTTCACGCGCAACATATCAACAGGACTAATACCCGAATTTATGGAAACAATCCAATTACATGAAATAATAGATAAGATGATTCTCATTAATGACTTCGATTATTAATCAGGATTTTATTAAGATGCTCATGTCATTTAAATCAATAAACATTAAATAAGGAACCATCTAAAATAAATGATAATAGTACAAAGAAATAAACACTCACATAAAATAACGTGGTTTTGAAACCGAATCGCCGTCTGGTCTTTACTGCGCGAACCGGTATTGATCTACGGATTATCTCATGAATCGGTCTTGGAATCTTCAGTGAATTGGGTACATAATGGGTACAATCCGAATCTCGTTACCGAGTTCGGATCGTCAGAGCGAGTCCGAAATGTTATAACACGCAACCAAACACACATAATACACTAATACATGCATATACATACACTTATATATCCATGCACTCATTCATATAACACACTCAACACACCCAAAATACATACATGCATTGTATATATATATATATATATATATATTACACACACACACACACACCACACACACACACACACACACACACACACACACACACACACTTACATCTTTATTAAAGGGAGAGAGAAAGAGAAACCTGAGAGAGTGGGTGTAAAGAAGCCTCACGACCAGCCATGGGGAGGAGGCAAGTAGGGGTTCGCCAAAGTTCGCCGACGGAGGAGAGAAGTCTTGCGACATGGCTAAGGAGGAGTGCTCGCAGCCTGGGGTTATGGGGATTTGGCTCGGCCTGCAGGGGAGTTCAGGGGCGGCTGGGCTTGGATGGAGAGAGGAGAGAAGGGTTATGGTTTAGGTTAGGGAATAAGATGGATTAGAAGGTGCTTATATAGGGTATGCTATTGCGTAGGTGGGTTTGGGGTTGAGGTTAAATAGGATAATTAGTTAGGATTGGGATTTAGTTAGGATTTGATTTTAATAGATGGGATGAAGGGCTGGGTTTGGATTTAATAGATAGGATTTGGATTATATATTAGTTAGGATTTGAATTAGTTAAGATTATGATGGATTTGTTGTTAGGATTTAGGATTAGTTGTTTAAGATATGATTTAGTTGTTAGGATTAGATATGATTTTGATAGATAGTTTAGGATTTGGTTAGTTTAGGATGTAAATTAAATAGATAAGATTCTGGGCTGGGATTTAATAGATGCAGGATTATTAGATATGGGTTTAGATAATAAGGGTATAGATAAAGGGTAATGGGTAGTGGGTTAAGATAATTTGTTAGTTAGGATTTGATTTAGTTATTAGGATTAGGATTTATGATTTAGTAGTTAAGGTTGGGATTTGATTTGTTAGCATTAGATGGGGATAGAGTTAGATTAGGATTTATTTGTTAGGATAAGTTTTAGATATGATTAGAATTAGATATGATTAGATAGGATTTGTTTAGTTAGGATTTTATTTATTATTTAGAATTAAGATTTAGATAAGATTATGGTGATTGGGTTATAGGGTAATGGTTTGAGATCTTATTGGGTTTGGATCTATATAAATGGGTTGGATTATAATCAAGAAAATAGGAAAACCGGCTAACAAATAATGGGTATGGGAAAAGAATCAAGGAGGAAAAATAATAATACAAACATAATATTATTAATAATAATAATGATAAATAATAATACTTAACCATATAATAATAGAAATAAATAATAATAATAATTACTCTAGTAATAATAACCAACAATATAATACCAATACATAATATTAATAACAATAATAGTTAACAATACTACTAATAATAATTAAATAATTATAACAATAGCAATAATAATAATCATCATCATATGAAACACCCATTAGTAAGAATAACAATTAGTAATAATGATAATAGTAATTAAAATATCAATAAGTAATAATGACAAAAATAAATAAAGCCATTGCTAATATCTTAAAATAATTTGCATATCTAATAATAGTATTAATTATAAATCAAGTTAAAGAATAATAATAAGATAATCAATAAAGTGAAATAAATACTTAGAAAAATAAAAAAATATACCATATTTTAAATTAAGAATATTACAACAATTGTGCAAGCAAAAATATACACTGAACCGCTCTTCCAATACTCGGCCAAAACATGAGTGACACTTGAGACTTGGCTCCGATCTATCCTTTTGTACACAGAGTCTCTCTCTCTCTCTCTCTCTCTCTATATATATATATATATATATATATATATATATTATATAAAAACGAATAAGGGAAATGAAAATTTATGGTCAATTCTAAACTTTCAAAAATAACTTGTCACGATCATTCACCACCAACGGGACATCAAAACCGACATAGTCAACCCGCCATTGCCACATATCTCATTCAAGCATTCAAATCAAATATTGGAAGATTACAGGTCACAAGTTGCTCGCTCAAAGGACCGAACCAGAATCCAGAGCACCGCACCCAATTCCCAATTGGGCGCGCTCCGGCTCGCTGAAACTCCGAAATTTTTATTGTGGCAGCAGATATTTTCAGCGGTCGAAAGACTAGGGACCGAGGCCGACGTGCTGTGGACTCATGGAGCAAACGCCGCCGCCTCTCTCAAGCACGCAACTCTCTCGCGCCTCCCCCCGCCTCCTCCCTCTATAAATAGCCTCTTCCCTCGTTCTCATTCCAGCTCTTTGAATTCTAGGGTTTCGGTTTCTCGATCTGGTCGATAACTCCGTAGAGAGTTTCCATCAATCGATCGCCCGCCGATGGCTGCAGCCCCCCTCGCTTCGGCGTCGCCTCTCCTCTTCATCGCGGGCTATTGATCGTTACCCCTCCTCTCCGATCGAGGAGGAGGATTGTTGGTGCGAGATGCTCGCTGGCGTCGTCCGAGCGCGAAACTCGAGGCGCGACCGGCCGGGCGGTGGAGGAGGAATCGGGGCCGGTGCTCAAGTTCGAGATGTCGGACTTCGCCGTCAGCAACCACGTCAGCCTCGGGCTTCAGGGACGAGTGAGTTTTCTCTTGAATTTTGGTGGTGTTTTGGAGCCATTTGGATCGTTGCGAGCAAGATGATTAGTTTGGACTTGTTCATAGGCGGATGAGGTGATTTTTTAGGCAACGGTCAGGGACGCGAAAAGGTAAGTGTAGCTTGTTACTTAAGGGTGGGTGGAGCTTGGAAAAGTTTATGAGTTGGGATCATTTTTGTTGCAGTCCTTTATATAATTCGAGAGTAGTACTCAGGAAGCTGACCAGCGTGCAAGCGCAGCGGAGAGGTAGACGAGCATTAGAGGTCAGACTCTAGGAAAGCTATGACTTTTGTTCAAATATTTTTATCTCTCCGTGCACTTATCTGTATTGAAATTTTCCCAATTGATAGGTTTTGAAGAAGCTGGCACGACGACTGCTTATGTATCGCTCATATGCAATGCAAGCTCACGGTTATGTATCTCCTATAAGCCTGGGAAGAGCAGATCATTTATTTTGGTGCACGTGGTGAGAATGAATAATAATGTCGAATAAATCTATTTATCAAGATTTTTGCAATGTTCTTTCAAACTTTGCGCTTGATTGTAGTTTCTAGTCTAGGTAAAAGAAGTCTCTGTTGATGGGTTTCAAATCTTATACTTTTGACTCTTATGGTGAGGAAAAGATAAATTCATAGCTTGAATTTCGATGCTTCAAAGAAAAAAATAGAAATAGCACAAAAGGTAATATTTATTAGAAAGCTGATCAATTTAATTATGCCCAACGGAGTCATGTTCAAGCATGATTTAGTTGCAGTTTTGAACTTAGATCTTAAGGCTTGAGCCCTATTTATTCACTATCAGGCTCTCTGACAAGCCAAATCCTGTGAACATGTCTTTTAAGCGACAGCCTAGATGCTGTATTCTGTGTGTATCTGGTTGGTTATCATGTATTGCATAAAAACGTCCTTGTTATTTTGGTTTCCTTGCATTCTACATAGGAACTGGTTTGAATTCACTTTAGAAACAGCCAATATATATATGACCTTCAATGGAAATGTTTTGTCAATTTTAACCTGTTCTCTAAAGCATTAAAGTTCTACCAACAAGATTAGGTACAAAGGATGGGAGAAGGAGAAACTAGTTGGTAAGTAAGAAGGACTAATGTTGCACGACCTTTGTTTTTTCAGCACCATGGGAGTTATTCCTTGAGGCATTGGCTTCAGCTCTCAGACTGGCTTCCAACTTTAGAAGCCACCTTGGCATTGGATGAAGAGTGGGCTAGGAGGCCAGGTGATGATACAGTTGGAGGGCCTGCCGTTACTCGACAGTTGCGTGTAACTAGAATTCTTATGAGAGAGCTTTTGATTGGTGTAAGCATCACAGTATCACTTGCAATTGCATCGGCCATGCACTATGTTAATGACAATGGTGTAGATCTTATATTTACCTTTTATTCTCTCCTTATGACTCCTCAGGTAAATTACTTGCACAGCCATGGGCTGCCCATACTGAGTTAAGGCTGGAGAATGTACATATTAGCCCAATCGATAAACATGTTAAAAGTAAGTTGCAATTCTGTGCTAATTGGTCATATTTAGTTTCATCTAATGTTAACAAAAAAAAAAGAACATTTAGCGCTGCTAGTTTAGCGAAATCATTATTATTTTAGATATCCTTTTGTTTTGTTGGATTTAGGTTTCAGCATTGCATGCGATTCGTAAACAAAGGTATTGAGATGTACCAAAAAACCATTTTCTTCATTTATCTGCAAACATATGGTCAGCTACATTAAAATAGAACTGGTGCCAGTACCAACTCAGAGTTAACACAATTTCTACTGGTGCTATGTGTATTTATATTTGATATACTTCCACACACCACTCATGCTACTTAGTTTTTTTTAGACTCACAGTGCATCATGCATGGTGTGAGGAAAGAAGAATGAGTTGTTGAATACTTCTTAATCCAGTATGCAATAGTGATAATTGATGGTTTGAGGAGAGCATCCTACCCTGATGATATTATCAGAATCAAATGATTACCATTTATCAGTTCATATGCAGATTTAGCTCTTCTATTGGACATTAAAGAGCTGGTGATTTATCTTTCAAAGTCATTGTATAGAGTGGAACACATGGCTTTGTGCAAAGCATCCTTACACGGTAGAAACAAAAATGACCAGTTTTCATTATATTTGGTTAATTCATGCAAATTGAGACTGTTGGCCAAAGGCCCTTCACCCTAGTTTTGATGATGATCAACTCATGTAGTTATAGTTACTAATGATCTTGTGTTTAATTAGTGACAGATTCATGATCAAGATCTTAGTAGGTGCATAGCTCAACAAAGGACAAAAGAACAAGATTTGGAGCTTGCATGTGGTGATCCAAGGAGTTTTTGGATCAAGCTTGGACCAAGTCAAGAAGATGAGAAGCCTTCAAGGGAAGACTTCAAGAAGTTGAAGACTTGGTCTAGGTATAGAATTTGTATTTTTGTTTTAGTAAAAGATGTAAAGGATAGATAGTTGGTGGATTGCTCAAGTCTATATCACACACACACTCTTGATTAGAACTCTTGATTTAAAGTGCTTTCATAAAAGATTTTTATGTTTAGAAAAGAATTTTTATTTAGAACAAAGATTTTCTTTGAGACAAAATATTTATCTTGGATTTTGGTATTTCATAGTTCATATCTTTAAACCAAAATCTTGATTAGAGCTTTATATCAAAAACATAGATATTTCTTATTGATTGTGTAGTGGATCATATCCATACACACTATGCTTTAAAATGAACTCAAATATCTTGTTTTTGTATTTGATGAAGATTTAGAAAAACAAGTTTGGAAAAACATGTTTTGGAAAAATACATTTTTGGTTATTGAGCTAATATTTCCAAGTTACAAAAATAGACCAAAACATCTATAACATGTCTTGATTTTGTGCAAGCATGTTTGTTCTTTCAAGTATATTGGTAAAACTATTTTTGTAGAATTTCTATGTATTTTTAGGATTTTATAAAAGATTTTTAAATCCTGTTTTCTGACCTGGAGACTGGCTGACAGGCCAAACCGGTCGACCGGTCCGGTCGACCGATGTGCACAGCCCTGTGCACGTTGTCAGCACAGTGGCCGGTCGACCGGTCGGTCGACCGACCAA
This sequence comes from Agave tequilana, assembly GCA_038442645.1. NCBI lineage: Eukaryota > Viridiplantae > Streptophyta > Magnoliopsida > Asparagales > Asparagaceae > Agave > Agave tequilana. Next base: position 7,601 of record JAVJIF010026344.1, read on the forward strand.
GAGAGTTTGCTCTCTGGAAATGTCCAGTTGACCGATAGGTCGACCGACAGTTCATTCCAGGTTATCGGTCGACCGAGCCGGTCGACCGATGGCTGCAACGGTCAGAAAAATGACCGTTGGCCGGTCGACCGGCGGTCGACGGACAGCACTGACACAGCCCCAACGGCTCTATTTTCTGGCAGCCTATAAAGGGGGTTTTGTCAATTGTTTTGAGGTTAAGATTTTGGAGATTTCTTGAGCAGTTTTTCTGATACTTTTAGAAGAGTTTCTCCACAAGATTTAAGTGCAAATACTTCCAATCAAAAGGAAGAGTTTTTATCAAGAGAGTGTTAAAGTGATTCTTGAGTTTTCCTCCATAGCTTTCTTTCCTTGATTTTCTCACACCACACTTGAGCTATCCATTGCTAGATATTCCTATAGGTGTGTTGTAGTGAGAGTGCTCTTTAGGTGATCAAGTGTTGTGATCATCAAAGAGATTTTTCTTGTTATTTTGAGGAAGCGGGCAAGTGTGCTCGTTGTGGTTGGAGTTCGGTTGTGAACTCTTGGTGGTTCGAGGTGCGGCCTCGGCAAGCTTAGGGGCTTGCGTGTGTACGGGACTTGGGAGTCCGAGGGTTTGTAGGTGTACGGCACCGAGGAGAGATCCGGTGGGATCTTGCATAGTGGAAATCCTTCGTGTGTCGAAGGCGGGGATGTAGAGCAAGTGTGCTCGAACCTCGAAACAAACCCTTTGTGTTTGCGATTGCTTACTCTTCCCTCTTTCTCTTTTTGTCTCTATTTTATATCTTGCATTCAATTTATTGTGTTCATCTTATATATGCATGATATATACCCTTGTGCTTAATTGATATATAATTGCGTGGGATTGTTGTTAACACTAGTATTCAACCAAGAGAGCCAACGCGGCACCTCAACCCATTCAAGGGGAATCTAGAGGAGCTTGTCCAGAGCCTCGCAAGGGGAATTCGGCAACACTCTTGTGTTATACATAAGTGTTTAATTAAAGAAAGTTTAATTTGGTCAACTTAGTTTTAATTCCGCATTATTTGTTCATAAGTGACCTTTAGATTAGCCATCACCTATTCACCCCCCCTCTAGGTGATCTTACAATTGGTATCAGAGCCAGTGCTCTTGATATTAGGTCTAACAACCTAGAGTTAAGATCCTCATTTTAGGCTAATCACAATTTTTGTACACACACACCTCACCATGGACTTCATGTCACCACCCACCTTTGATATTCTTAACATCCAAACTTGGAAGGTTAAGATGTCATTGTACCTCAAGGCCTTAGGAATTCATGCTTATCTTGCTACTACTAATAATGATTATTGTTCAAATAGCAAGTACATTGAGGCTAATGCAAAAGCCCTTCATGCTCTTAAATGTACCCTAAATGATGATTATTTATCTAGGGTTTCTAACATTGAATCGGCTTTTGTAGCTTGGAACATCATCACCTCCCTTGGCGAAAAAGATCTATATTATGCCGGGAGCGATTCGGATGTTGGAAGCGACACCTCCAACAAGTGCTACATGGTCCAAGGGGATAACCCCCTTGAGGTAACTTCCGAATCCGAGGATGAGGATGCTACTATGTCATATGATGAGCTAAATTCATTTTGCCAATTATTGCTTGAGAGATATGACATAATTAAAAGGAAAATAAAAATTTGAAAAAGGACATTGCTTGCATGCATATAGAACAAGATTCTTTCAAATCTAACATTGCATGTTTAGAAAAAGAAAATAACATTTTGAAAAAGAATTTTGATGCCATGCTTAATGATAAAGATTCTTTAGAAAATAAAATGGCATGCTTAGAAAAAGAAAAGGAAGATTTGAAAAATGAGAATGTTTCCCTTATGTCTAAATTAAATGATTTGTGTGAAGGGAACACTATTTTGAAGGATAAGATCATTTTGGTGGAAAACAAAAAGAAAATATTTTTCAAGAAAATATTACTTTGAAAAGAAAATTTGTTGAAAAGGAAAAAGACTTTGTTTCTAAAAAGAAAAAGAAAAATGATTCTTCATCTCATCATGCTTTTCATGCCACATCTAATGAGATTAAGAATAGGAAAAACAAAATGAATAATTTGAGTTCAACTTTGAACTTATGTGCATTCAATCATACTAGATTGGAATCCTTGTTTCAAAAGAAACAAGTTCCTCATACTCATGCACATTCACATCATGCACATGCTTATGGTGCACATCACGATCACAATCACACTCATAAGCATCATGCTAAGGTGTACATTTGTACACATTGTGGCCGCAAAGGCCATCTAGCAAAATATTGTTTTGATAAGAAACCATATTTATATTTTGCTAAGTATAATAGATTTTGGGTTCCTTATAACAATGCTAACCCCAAAGGACCCAAGAAAACATGGGTACCAAAACCCCCACCTTTTGATTTTGATGTAGGTGAGGGCTCTCACAAAACGTGAGAGGATTGGTGCCTTGGTAGCCGATGCAATGGACATGATGGACAAACATTTGGATGCATTGCTATCAAGGAATTTTGGTGGATCAACCACCATGCTAGGAGCTTTGAAGTTGGTAACAATTTCTAAACTCCTATTTCATTTATGTACATGCCTTTTAATTTCATGTATCATATAGCATGTTCATATTTTTTTTTGGTGCTTCATGTGGTATTTACATGCTTAGATGTAGAATATTTCAAAACTTGTATTCATACATAGATGTATAGTGAATTACAATTGACTCTTAAATAATTTGAACTTCATGCTCACTTGTATCCACTTTATGCATATGTATAATCTAGTTTTGATAATTCTCATATATACATGTTTTGCCAATTTTTGTGATTTACTTCATGTATATGCATGCTTAATTCAAATCTAATAATATACATGTATACCCGTGAGTCTCTTGCCTTCATGCAAACATTTAATAGACTCTTTTAATATTTGGGATATGTATGCATATTGCTAGATTTGTATAATTCATACATATACCATGTAGATTATTTTTTTTAAGATGATTTGTTTTGATAAAAATGATTTTTATGTGTTGGTTGATAAAAATTTTGATTAGTCATATTTGATTTGAGCTTCAATAACTAATTTCATGTAGATACTATTTACATAACCTTTGAACACTCATCTTTAAGAAAACATATAATTTGGAGCTTTATGGACTATGAGTGCTTGAACTTTTATGTACTTAGTAGTATTTATGAAAAACATTTGAATTTGATGTATTTGAAGGATCTTTAACTAGTTTTTCAAAAACAATTTATACTAGTTTTATTCTTCAAATAGCCTTTGAGATTTACACATGATCCTATTTTACAATTGGTATTTTACAATTATATGGATAAATTCTTTTATATTCTCAAAATTTTGATGCTTCATTGTATTGAATATTAGTTTAGATGTTAGTATTTGTCAACACTTGGATTTATACTTGTACACCTTATGGACCACAAATAAATCTATATATGATTGGGTTGAATGCTTATTTGTGCCTATTAGATGTACTAGTATAGCCTTATGTTGATGATCATTACATTCTTAAACTTGTATTCCCATTCGGATTTATGTTATGATCATGTGATTTCATTTCATGTATATGCTTGTCTTGCCAAAATATTAAGATATACATGGATACCTCTTGAGTCATTTGCCTTTAATGCAAATCTACTTATATGGACTCAATTGTATTTTAGGGATATGTATGTATACTTAATGTCTTGACAAAACATACATTTATCTTGAAATATAAATTTTGTTTTTAATAAAATTTTGTGTTTTTAAAATTGGTACAATAAAATTTTTGTGATGGATTTCAAGAATTCAAAATTTATGATTTGAAGGAATATTGAGTTTTATTGCTATTTTTCATGATGTCATGTTCCACATAACACTAGTTCACTCATTTTTTTTGAATTTGAACTTTATAGATAGAGTGTTTTTAGTGTCTTGTGTTTCATTGATCTTTCATGAAAAACCTTTTAACTTATTCCTTGATGGAAGGATCTCGTACTAGTTCTTAAAACAAGTTCATTTAACTAGTTCGAATTCTTCATATGGTAGATTATATGATGTATACACTTATGCTTACTTTTCAATTGGTATCATTGGTTATTTGCAATTGGTATCAATATGACTTCATGTTGTGTATATCCATATTTTGATTGTATGTATGAATGCCTTCAAATTATATCAATTTCTATTGGTATTATCTTGTCATACATATATGTTATCTATTTGTGCTATTTTACAAGTGGTATTTCCTTTAAAGCACAAAGATTGTTGATACTAAGCTTAATTAGATTTCAAATTGGTATTTCATAATAAGCTTATGCATTGTGTTTTGAAATTGGTATCAAAAAATTCAAAATTTGATTATTTTACAATTGATATCTCAAAATTTGTTGTTACTAAGAAAAAGTTAAAATTTTGTTTTGATAAAGAAAAATTCAAAATTTTTTGATTTGTATTGTCTATATGCAAGGAGAGCTTAACATCTCTTCCATATGTAGATTCATGTTGAGTATATTATAATTTGAGGAGCTTGACAACTCTTCTTTTCATGATATACGTGTGTAGGGGGAGCTTCACATCTCCTCTTATGCATGACATATTATACGTTATGTGAATTAGGGCTTGTCATCCCTCTTTCATGTAATGTATATGTGTCGGGAAGCTAACTTAACGTCTTCCTCTTCATGAATTTATATCGCATATAAATTTTCTTGATTGATTTGTATTTTACCCTCCTTGATTTCCTTATTTTTGACAAAAAGGGGGAGAAAATTTGTTTGATGATTTGAACTTTGAACCCTTTGTTGATGATTGACAAAAAGGGGGAGAAGTATTTGAGTTATATGCATGATTTCCTTAAGGGGGAGAAGTATTTGTTCCTTACTTAAGGGAGAGAAAGATTTTGAGATGATTTTGAGTTTTTATACTTGTGCTTTTACTCATGCATCACAAGAAATAAAAGATTTGTTTTGTTTTACATGCATTCATTTGCATACATTTTTATGTGCTTCATTGAATATCTATTACTTATTTATTATGCATGAGTTAAGGGGGAGCTTCTTTGAAGCTTTACTTTAATCCATGCATATATAACTCCATGAGTTTTGTCATCATCAAAAAGGGGGAGATTGTTGGCCCAAAGGCCCTTCACCCTAGTTTTGATGATGATCAACTCATGTAGTTATAGTTACTAATGATCTTGTGTTTAATTAGTGACAGATTCATGATCAAGATCTTAGTAGGTGCATAGCTCAACAAAGGACAAAAGAACAAGATTTGGAGCTTGCATGTGGTGATCCAAGGAGTTTTTGGATCAAGCTTGGACCAAGTCAAGAAGATGAGAAGCCTTCAAGGGAAGACTTCAAGAAGTTGAAGACTTGGGTCTAGGTATAGAATTTGTATTTTTGTTTTAGTAAAAGATGTAAAGGATAGATAGTTGGTGGATTGCTCAAGTCTATATCACACACACACTCTTGATTAGAACTCTTGATTTAAAGTGCTTTCATAAAAGATTTTTATGTTTAGAAAAGAATTTTTATTTAGAACAAAGATTTTCTTTGAGACAAAATATTTATCTTGGATTTTGGTATTTCATAGTTCATATCTTTAAACCAAAATCTTGATTAGAGCTTTATATCAAAAACATAGATATTTCTTATTGATTGTGTAGTGGATCATATCCATACACACTATGCTTTAAAATGAACTCAAATATCTTGTTTTTGTATTTGATGAAGATTTAGAAAAACAAGTTTGGAAAAACATGTTTTGGAAAAATACATTTTGGTTATTGAGCTAATATTTCCAAGTTACAAAAATAGACCAAAACATCTATAACATGTCTTGATTTTGTGCAAGCATGTTTGTTCTTTCAAGTATATTGGTAAAACTATTTTTGTAGAATTTCTATGTATTTTTAGGATTTTATAAAAGATTTTTAAATCCTGTTTTCTGACCTGGAGACTGGCTGACAGGCCAAACCGGTCGACCGGTCCGGTCGACCGATGTGCACAGCCCTGTGCACGTTGTCAGCACAGTGGCCGGTCGACCGGGTCGGTCGACCGACCAAGAGAGTTTGCTCTCTGGAAATGTCCAGTCGACCGATAGGTCGACCGACAGTTCATTCCAGGTTATCGGTCGACCGAGCCGGTCGACCGATGGCTGCAACGGTCAGAAAAATGACCGTTGGCCGGTCGACCGGCGGTCGACCGACAGCACTGACACAGCCCCAACGGCTCTATTTTCTGGCAGCCTATAAAGGGGGTTTTGTCAATTGTTTTGAGGTTAAGATTTTGGAGATTTCTTGAGCAGTTTTTCTGATACTTTTAGAAGAGTTTCTCCACAAGATTTAAGTGCAAATACTTCCAATCAAAAGGAAGAGTTTTTATCAAGAGAGTGTTAAAGTGATTCTTGAGTTTTCCTCCATAGCTTTCTTTCCTTGATTTTCTCACACCACACTTGAGCTATCCATTGCTAGATATTCCTATAGGTGTGTTGTAGTGAGAGTGCTCTTTAGGTGATCAAGTGTTGTGATCATCAAAGAGATTTTTCTTGTTATTTTGAGGAAGCGGGCAAGTGTGCTCGTTGTGGTTGGAGTTCGGTTGTGAACTCTTGGTGGTTCGAGGTGCGGCCTCGGCAAGCTTAGGGGGCTTGCGTGTGTACGGGACTTGGGAGTCCGAGGGTTTGTAGGTGTACGGCACCGAGGAGAGATCCGGTGGGATCTTGCATAGTGGAAATCCTTCGTGTGTCGAAGGCGGGGATGTAGAGCAAGTGTGCTCGAACCTCGAAACAAACCCTTTGTGTTTGCGATTGCTTACTCTTCCCTCTTTCTCTTTTTGTCTCTATTTTATATCTTGCATTCAATTTATTGTGTTCATCTTATATATGCATGATATATACCCTTGTGCTTAATTGATATATAATTGCGTGGGATTGTTGTTAACACTAGTATTCAACCAAGAGAGCCAACGCGGCACCTCAACCCATTCAAGGGGAATCTAGAGGAGCTTGTCCAGAGCCTCGCAAGGGAATTCGGCAACACTCTTGTGTTATACATAAGTGTTTAATTAAAAGAAAGTTTAATTTGGTCAACTTAGTTTTAATTCCGCATTATTTGTTCATAAGTGACCTTTAGATTAGCCATCACCTATTCACCCCCCCTCTAGGTGATCTTACAGAGACATCATGAATTTTGCCTTCATTGCCTTCATAATGTTAATAAGCCTATGGGCGTGAGAGTTAGAGAAAATGAGGAGAAATGCTAAAGGAGGAAAATGCATGATACTGATTCTTAATGTTTGAGCAGTGCTAAGTTAGAAAGTCAAGCGATGACAATTAGTAAACTGCAGATTTCCAGCAATACTGACGTATAATTTTCAATGATTACTTGTAATGTATCAAATATATTATGACATATTCGAACAAATCATTTGCAACTTGGTTTAAGAATTGACCTTTTCCCTCCTTTTACAACCAACCCCCTTATCTATGTTTCTAAAACTTAGTGATCCTAATTGTTGATCACCCAATTAATCACTGGGCAGAAGGTTGCACCAAATCAGCATTAATTGCTTTTTTGCTCAATTGTTTGGTTGCAGAGTTTACTCAAAAGTCTCCGGAAATATCTCAGAAAGTGTCTTGAATCTTTCACACCCTCGTATCAATCAGAATCCATGTTATTCAGATTCAAAATTTAATGCAATAATCTAAGGAGCTTCACCTTTGTTTGAAATCTGATAAGAGATGCATGTAAGGAGGCATGACCTTCATGCTTAGTATTTATTTTGAATTTCTGCCTGTAAGTCTTTCTCTGACATCTTTTAGACGAGGCACGATTGCATAAAATCCTTTACCTGCTCCACATTTCACATACTGTTACTAAGGCCAATGCCTTACTTCATAGCATTGCAGATATCCTTTTTGTATTAATACTATATGCAAGTATGTACACATAATTAAGGGGTTATTATTGAATAGTTCATTATTCATAAAACAACAACTATCTGATGACAGTTTTAAAAGGAAGAGTGTATACCATTCAGAAAGATGATATATTCCTTTCTTACCAGATCAGCATGATGAGGAATCTAATTTTGGTGCAAGAAAATCTCTCAGTTATACCCTATTTCTTGAAAAAAAAAACTTTACTTATATAATTTGGAAATTTCTTAAACAAAGGTCTGAGCTATTTCTGTCAGTGTTTCTGTCAACTTCTTCAACAGAACTTTGGTCATATGCCAGTATTAAATTTACTTCTCAATTTTCCATCATCTACAATAGTTTCAAACATAACCTCATTTCTTCCACTTCTTCCTTCTCCTCTTAGAAACTCTAGCCCAAAAGCCTTTATTGAGATATCTTTGTTAAATTTGAGTTAATTTTTGGATACTCCTGGTTCAGGCTTCTTAGTAACTTCAATAAGTGAGGGTTTTTTGCCCCCATGGACAGGGTAACGATTTTCTATTTCGGGTGTAATTTACCTTTCACTTAATTGTATTTACAATAGCAGTCTTTTTTAATTCTAGACCTAGATATTTTCACTACTTCAGGCTTTTGATAACTTCTGCAATTGAGTTTTCTTTTCCCCATGGACAGAGTTTAAAGATTTTCTATTTCGAGTGTAATTTACCTTTCATTTAATTATATTTACAGTTGCAGTCTTTTTTAATTTTAAACCTAGAGATTCCACCATTATCTTATGTTTAGTTCTAGGACAAGCTTTAATTGGAAAATGCCTATCGGTAACCGTTTAATGTGGAACAGATGCCATTAGCTTCGTTAGCTAACTATAGAAGTTTCGTTGTCATTATGCAAAATTGTCTTACTGTTGGAATTTGTTTAAATTGCTTGATATAAATATTCTCACAATCCGTCAGCTTAAGAGCTTTTGAGTAAAGTAGTTTTCGGAGGCTGACATGGTGTCACAGCAATAGGTTTCAAGTAGGCCTGTTAATGGCTCGGGAAGCTTGAGTCTTGACTCAGTAAAAGCTTGTTTGGACTTGTTTGATAACCTAAATGAGCTGAACTTGAAGAAAAACCAAAGCTCAGTAAAAATTAACAAGCTTGAGCATGTCTGAGCTGAGGTTGGCTCATGTTCAAGCCCCACGTGTTAAGGGCTCATATAGGCTTGGGTCTACTCGAGCTTGACTCATCAGAGGCTCGGTAAGTTGGGAAGGAGCTCCTAGTTCAAGAGAGTCCAGTTGTGTCTCAGATTTCTTTTTTACTTTAATATTTCAATTAAAACATTTCAGGTTTGTTCCCTTACAGAAGAAGAGCTTCTAAGGAATTACTTAGTAACTAGCAACATAGATGTCCAAGAGGTCAAGCACCTATGTTACAAACATCATTGGTTGCAGTAAAAATTTAATTTATCTCATTTCTTCTGCCTCGCTTGGCGAGTCATCTTTCGGTTGAGACTTTTCACATAGCCTGAAGTTCAACATTGGGCAATGTTAATCAACACTGCTTGGTATACATTTCTTTTCTTTTTTTTTGAGAAAAGGACCGTGAGGTCGAAAAAGTCCCCCCAGCGTTTCATTAATAAGACCTTAACGAAACAATCAACACTGCTTGGTATACATTGTTGGCCCATATAATATCAACTTAAGCTTTTTGGGTAAAATGGCTTGTTTTTATTTTAATATTTAGAAAGCAGATCTAAGAATAATAGGAAATTCGGAAATTGAATCATTATGTTAAGAGATGGGACATCGTCACAAAAAATGTTCCTTTCTGGTACTTATATGACTTGCTTGTTAGAATTAATACTTTAATGCGGATTAAATTAGCATGGATCTAGAATCAAAACATCTCAAGAATTGAATACACATAATTATTCAATACACTAAATTCACCATACCTGAAGCCATTGATGAATTGAGGAAGGTAGATGGATGAAGACCTTAATCCTTCTCTTTAATCCTGCAATTAACTTTAATCTGCAGTGACCTTCTTCTCTCTGTCTCCTTCTCTTATCACAAACCCTAATTCTCAAAAGTGATGGAGTCCTCAAAACAAGGGAGGAGTTTGATTTCATTCACAGGAGGAGAGAAGTGGGTCTCATTTGCAAGTAATCATGTTTGATAAAACCACCCATCATGGTTACTTTATACCCCACATGATTATTAAAACATTATACAAATGTAACTTTAATATGGGCATACATAATATCAGTTTACTTTAATTAGGAATCCAATTAAATAGGGTAGTGGGCCACTTATATTTAATGTGAGATTAACATTCTCCCACTTGGACCACTAGCCGATTATGTAAAAACTTTAGAAAACAAATAAAAGAAAAAACTCATTTTCAAAATATTTTGACTCCATTGGATTCCATACTGAAAAACTTTGACACGTGATCACGAATTTTAAAAACAACAATTGATAAGCCCAAATCATGAAATACTGTAATACTGCAATTAGCTTGGACCACCAATGCGAGTCATAGCGGTTATACAACATCTATGTCATACTCCCTTCTATGTACCACAACATTGATAACCCTTACTAATTGAGTCCATAACCAAAATGACCCCTGTAATTGTCTTGTTAAGACATTTCCTGTTTAACAAACATCCATACATAATATGTGCACACATAATTGGATAACAGGAAATAAGAAACAAACTTTTATTGCGCAATATTGTCAATTATACAAGTACCAAAACATACATTTACAGATTGCTCAAAAGACCCATTCTAACAACATGTTCCTTGAATGTCTTTGGAGGCAATCCTTTGGTCATTGGATCAGCAACCATTAAAGTGGTACTTATACTTTCAATTGACACCTTCTGTTTCTGAACTCTTTCTCTAACCACCAAGTACTTAAGTTCCATGTGTCTGGAACCACTAGAGTACTTTCCATTCTTAGAGAAGAAAACGGCTGCTGTATTATCACAAAATATCTTCATCGGCCTGGCAATAGAATCATCTACACCAAGTGCTGAGATAAAATTCCGTAACCATATTGCATGATTCGTGGCCTCAAAACATGCTATGAACTCAGCCTCCATCGTGGATGAAGCAGTGATAGACTGCTTTACACTCTTCCACGAGATTGCCCCACCTGCTAGCAAGAAAATAAAGCCTGAGGTAGACTTCCTGCTATCTGGGCAACCAGCAAAATCTGAGTCCGAATAGCCGATCACTTCCAACTGATCTGATCTCCTATATGTGAGCATATGGTCCTTCGTTCCCTGAAGATACCGCATTACTTTCTTTACCAATTTCCAGTGCTCCATTCCTGGATTGCTCTGGTATCTTCCTAACATCCCAACAACAAAACTGATATCTGGCCTGGTACAAGTATGTGCATACATCAAGCTCCCAACAGCTGACGCATACAGAACTTTCTGCATTTGACCCTTTTCTAAGTCATTTCTAGGACACTGGCTCCCACTTAATTTGTCACCCTTCTGAATGGATGCACAACTGACTGAACATAATTCCATATGAAATCTTTCCAAGACTCGATTGATATAACCTTTCTGAGACAGTCCTAGCAATCCTCGAGATCTATCTCTGAAGATCTCTATGCCAATAACATAAGTTGCCTCTCCCATATCAACCATCTGAAAGTTCTTGGTAAGATAGCTTTTAGTTTCATACAGCAGACCAATATCACTACTGGCTAACAAGATATCATCCACATACAGAACCAAAATATAAACTTGCTCCCACTGATCTTTAGATATATACACTGATCAACAGTGTTTTCTGTAAATCCAAAAGAGGTAATGGTATCATTAAACTTTATATACCATTGCCTGGAAGCTTGTTTAAGTCCGTATATGGATTTCTTTAATTTGCAAGCCAAGTGTTCTTTTCCTTTCTTTGCGAACCCTTCAGGTTACTCCATGTAAATTTCCTCATCCAAATCTCCATTCAGAAAAACTGTTTTCACATCCATTTGATGTAACTCTAAATCATAATGAGCTACAAGGGCCATAATGATTCTAAAAGAGTCCTTTGATACTGGAGAGAAGGTTTCTCTATAATCAATGCTTCTTTCTGAGTGAAACCTTTAGCCACAAGTCTGGCCTTATATCATTCGATATTGCCTTTGGAGTCGCGCTTGGTCTTAAAGACCCATTTACACCCGACTTTCTTACAGTTATTAGGCAATTCGACGAGATCCCAGACTTTGTTTTGGTCCATAGATTTCAACTCTTCATTCATAGCATCAACCCATTTACTAGAATCATTGCATTCTATAGCTTGTGAAAATGAAACTGGATCTTTATTAATCCCAATATCAAAATCAGATTCCTGTAGATATACCACATAATCATCTGAAATGGCAGATCTTCTTTCCCTTTGAGATCTTCTCAAAGCTGCCGGTTGTGGTGGTTCTACAATATTTTCAATGGCGATATCCTCAGGAAATGGTGAACCAATATCATTATGTTGTTCTGGTATCTCAGCTTGATGATCAAGCTGAGGGACAACAATTTCTCTTGAAGGAAAGGGTATTGGGATATTTACCCTTACCACCTCAAGATCCACCTTTCTTGGTTCATCACTCCCACTAATTTCGCCATTCTCAAGGAATCTGGCATTACCAGTTTCAACAATTCTTGTACTATGGTTAGGACAATAAAATTTGTACCCCTTAGACTTATCTGGATAACCAATGAAATACCCAGATATTGTTCTTGAGTCTAATTTCTTTTCTTGTGGATTATATATTCTAGCCTCTGCTGGACAACCCCAAACATGTAAATGTCTTAAACTAGGTTTCCTACCAGTCCACAACTCGAAAGGAGTTGTTGAGACTGCTTTACTAGGAACCCTGTTTAAGATATACATAGCAGTCTTTAAGGCTTCATTCCACAATAAATTAGGTACATTAGAAAAGCTCATCATGCTCCTAACCATATCCATAAGTGTTCGGTTTCGCCTTTCAGCAACACCATTCTGCTGAGGCGTACCTGGCATTGTGTATTGAGCACAAATACCATGCTTTTCTAGAAATTTGGCAAATGGGTCAGGATGTTGTCCTGACTCATCATATCTTCCATAAAACTCACCACCTCGATCTGATCTTATGATTTTAACTTTTCTATCTAATTGTCTCTCGACTTCTGTAATGAACACCTCAAGGATGTCAACAGCCTGAGACTTTTCATGAATTAGATACACATAACCATAACGTGACAGATCATCTATAAAGGTAATGAAGTATCTCTCTCCCGTAAAACATGGAATGGAGAGTGGTCCGCAAATATCTGTATGAATTATTTCAAGAAGCTCTTTACTTCTTGTGGCACCTTTCTTGGTGTGTTTGGTTTGCTTTCCTTTTATGCAATCCACACACACACCAAAATCAGTGAAGTTTAGGTTATCCAAAATTCCATTCTTCACTAATCTTTCAATTCTATCCCTGGAGATATGCCCCAGTCGTCTATGCCACAAGATAGAGAAATTTTCATTAATTAAGCCACGTTTAATACCAACATTCGAATGCAGAGATAAAAGAGATTGTGCAAACTCATCATTCAATGAAATTTTATATAAACCATCACATAAAATTCCGTGTCCAACCGACATTGAATTATATATTAAACTGAGTTTTCCACAACTGAATAAAACAGAATATCCAACAACATCTAATTTGGATAATGACAATAAGTTCATAGAAATCGAAGGTACATAAAAAGTATCTTTAAGATTCATCTGATGACCCGTCTCTAAGAGCAGTCGGTAAGTACCAACAGCCTCGACCTCCACTTTGAGACGGTTCCCCATAAAGACAAATCTCTCACTTTCCTTCGGTTTTCGGGTTGTAAGGAATCCCTGCATTGAATTAGTTATGTGAGTTGTGGCTCCAGAGTCAATCCACCAAGTATTAGAAGGAACTTCAGTAAGATTTGATTCATAACATACAAAAGAAAGATTCATACCTTTCTTTTCGAACCAAGCTTTCCTCTTGTTGCAGTCCTTCTTCACATGTCCTTTTCTGCCACAAAAGTAGCATTTGACAGTGAAAGTCTTTCCATGACCCTGGCTACTTTCCCCAGGTTCATTCCATTTCTTTGGTGGAAACCTCTTACCTCTTCCATATTTACCTTTCTTATGGATAGCTCCTTGAGATACTGCCAACACTGAGTGATGCCCTTCTTGCCTCAGTCTCACTTCCTCTTGTACACACATACCAGTCAGCTCATTCAGATTCCACTTATCCTTATGAGTATTATAGTGGATCTTGAATGGCCCGAACTGAGGAGGAAGTGAGTTGAGGATGAACTGTACTAAGAAGGATTCATCCACTTTCATTCCTAGTGATCCTAACTTGGCAGCTTTATCAGTCATATTAAGAATGTGTTGTTGAACTCCTCTACTACCATCATATTTCATGGTAGTCAGTTCAGCCATAAGGGTGCCAGCTAATGACTTATCTGCAGACTTAAATCGGTCTTTAACAGCAGTTAAAATTTCAGATGCACTAGTAGTATGTGGGAGTGAAGTCTTGATGTTATTGGCTATGGTCATCTTGATGAATATGAGACTGAGTCTATTCGACCTTTCCCAGGCTTTGGCATGGCTAACCTGGTCTGCTGTGCTTTCAGCAGTCACTTCATCAGGTTTCTCTACTAAAAGAGGCATGTCAAGGTCCAGTACACCCAGTGTGAATTGGACATGTTCAAACCACTCAGAGAAGTTTGTACCATCCAGGGCTGGAATGCTAGTTGCATGAGTGTGAAGGGAAGTGGGAACGTTCACTGAAACAAAATAGGACAAGCTCACATTAAGGCCTCGAATCAATACAAAATTTTTAAATTTTAATGAAGATGAACTATTGATATCACTTTGATTTCTCCTTTGGGCGAAACCTAAGCATATCTAGTGTTCACTCTTCAGGTGAGATTCTTTTATCACCTATGTAGGTCTAATATAATTTATGCCACTTAGACAGTAAGTCATGTTACCTTTGGGTATCCAATTCTACACCACTAAGTTACATAAATTACACTACCCTACCCCGGTTCATAATTATTTGAAAGAGACTTTCCTTTGGGCCAGTCCCAATCTCCTAACTATAACCGCCATCGAGAATATTATTGTCTTTAATGTCACCCTCATTGACAAGTCTTTTATGTAGTTGTATATTCATAAGGCTTACTAACATAGGTCACTTTGGCAACTACTAAATCAATAAACCGTATGAATATAAAACTAACCAACAATATTCTCTAATCTTTTATTTGAGTAATTCTATAATACTCCAATTTTATTACTTGACCAACATCAATCAATATTAACACAATAACTTAAATGTGTAACATACATTTATGATTGAAATTAAACAAACATTAGTCGACTGGTCAAGGTAAGCCAAGTCGACTAGGGCCAAGTCAAGTCGACTATAAAGGAAGTTATAGTCGACTAGGTCAAGTCAAGTCGACTATAAATTAGAGGTTAGTCGACTATAGTCAAAGCAAGTCGACTCCATGCAGGAAGGTTAGTCGACTAACAGACAAACAGAGAATCACCAACTTTCGGGTCAATCTGTTAGTCGACTATAGCAAGTGAATAAGTCGACTATACCTTTTATTAGTCGACTACACAAAATTTCTAGTCGACTCCTGTTGCAAACAGAGAGTTAAGAAGTTTTCTGGAAAGACTATTAGTCGACTTGCCCGAAACTTATAGTCGACTAATAGTCCACAAAACAGTTACAGATTTACAGTTCCAGAAATCGACTGATGCCAAAATTTTAGGGAAAATTAGGGAAAATTAGGGCTTTTAATCCTGATTAGATACCAGATAATAAACAATTTGTGGGATATAGGATCTTAATAGAATCATGAATATATAATCTTATATCTGAATTAAATGATCAAAAATTCTTCATGAAACTATTAATCATAAAAACCCTAATTAATCCATAATCATAATTCTGAGATGTATTGATTCTCAACCAAGGCTCTGATACCAAATGTTAGAATTAATACTTTAATGCGGATTAAATTAGCATGGATCTAGAATCAAAACATCTCAAGAATTGAATACACATAATTATTCAATACACTAAATTCACCATACCTGAAGCCATTGATGAATTGAGGAAGGTAGATGGATGAAGACCTTAATCCTTCTCTTTAATCCTGCAATTAACTTTAATCTGCAGTGACCTTCTTCTCTCTGTCTCCTTCTCTTATCACAAACCCTAATTCTCAAAAGTGATGGAGTCCTCAAAACAAGGGAGGAGTTTGATTTCATTCACAGGAGGAGAGAAGTGGGTCTCATTTGCAAGTAATCATGTTTGATAAAACCACCCATCATGGTTACTTTATACCCCACATGATTATTAAAACATTATACAAATGTAACTTTAATATGGGCATACATAATATAAGTTTACTTTAATTAGGAATCCAATTAAATAGGGTAGTGGGCCACTTATATTTAATGTGAGATTAACATTGCTTGCTCTTACATGTTCCCTTTTTGGTGGATTTCATTCCTCATAAATAAAAGAAGACAAGTTTTGATTTGGCTGCGCCTACTGATCAGTGAACTTAGATGTAGTACTTAGTCCATGAGTTGTTTTTAAGGTTTCTTATAGGACACATGAGCTTAACCAATGAGGCAGGTTTTCCCTTAATAAAAAAGGAAAGCTTTTCCGGCCATCTAACTAGACTTTTGGGTTTTTATGAAAGTCTCTCTCTTTATGGTTTTCAGCAAGGGGCATCCACTGAGAGAGTTGATGTCAGGTTGGCGGCTGGTCGCTAGCGCCTAGTCATTTTCATTTTTCCTTGGATCCTTTTATAGAATTATGATATTTCATAGTCCTACTATACCCCATTTTGATGGGACAATTCTTAGATGATCGTAGCATGTTCTATCGAATGAGCGTCAACACATCTCGCTAACTGCAAGTAGTTTTGGTTAATCCCAATATTTACAATTTTCATGAAGAGTAGCTTATGTGGTTCTTCTGCTTTACTAGGCAGTTATGTAGCACGGACACTCCTATCATGAAGTCGTATCTTCTCGAAACATGCCGGACACGCGTGTCATGTGTATTTTAAAGAGTTTGTCACGTGTCCACATGTCGTGTTCATTTCAATGTTGCCGGTGTCCATGCAACATAGCTAGGCAGGATAGAAACTGTTAAAGAATATTTCAAAATAGGAATTAAGAACTCTTGAAAGCATGGTTTGAAATCTTGGTACCCGTATCAGCCATTTGCTATCGGAATCGGCAGTCGGCTGTTTATCAGTTTAATTCGATTATATTGGCAGTATTGGTATTGTCTTGGTCGCATTGGGTCATTTTGACAATATCGATATTGGGTGTAAATATTGATATTGGGCAATATCTCAAACCATGCTTGAAAACCTTGCCAATCTTGTCGTGTTGGAAGGAGATTTTGGTACTCAGGTGCTTGCATTGAGAGTGAAACATGGAAATGAAAAACATAGTATAGACCTCGACTAATATAATGCAAGCTCTTTGGGGCTCATGGACTAATATCATGTCCTTTTACCGTTCCCTAAATTGATCATAGCCATCCGTTTCTCAACATTATATAGGACTCCCACTATAATATATCTTCATTTAAATGCAACTACCTGTGCCTCTACAACTAAAATAGTTTTCGTTAAATCCAACCTATCACATTTCTAATTCAAGTTGTGTTTTCCATACCATACTTGAAACTCATCTAATCATCTAGAGGATTATGTAATAAATGTTTTCTCTTTTTTGAGCGCAATGAACAAATATTGAATTTAAGTGTTAACATAACTCTTCCTAGGGATTACACACACTTAGCTACTTTTGAAAGGATTTGAATATGAATTATTCCCACTCAAATTCAATGCTACGATATTCAAATAGAAGATTCATTTCGTTGAAGTTGATTTATATTATTTAAAGTAACTAAAAATAAAAAATTAAGTATTTTATAGTTTTCTTGTCCCTGCATCAAGAAAGCACAAAATAGACGGCCGAAAGTAGCATATTACTTAGATTTATGACTCAAGAAACACAAATTTCAATCTTTGACCGTGATCTAAACATTTAAAAACCCTCACACACCAACTTTTGTTAGGTTTCAAATATTTTACATCGTTAAATTAATCAACTCACTGTTTAAGCCGCTCATTTTATTCCTACTTGATGTATAAGCATAAAGTATTCAAAACAGTTGAAGTTTTGTTTTTAAATACTCTTAACAATATAGATCAACTCAAACGGAATGAATTTTCAATTTGAATGACTTAACACTGAATAAATGAGAAGATTCATCTCCATATCGTTTTCAAAAGGACCCTCAAGTCTCTTTGTGTGTGTGTGTGTGTTGCACGTGCTACAGATCTAGTCTATTTACAAGGAATAGTAGGATCTTGCTAACAAGTATTCGCACTCATTTAGGCTCGATGAAATGCCCAGAAAGATAACCTGCCACTTACACACATTTACATTCTTATGAGTATGAGGTGGAATTTACACTTCTTAATACATCAAAACTTCCAACTATTAGGTAGGGAAAATACCATTTTTTTGTTTTTCATATGCAGCATACAACATCCGGTTGCTGATATATCTAGCAGCTTATATTGCTAACAAGAAGATGCATAATATTTTATCTATAAAGATTATTAGTATAATTCTATTGTTTTGTAAGATGTCCAACCTGATCAAGGGGATAAAAGAATCTAGAAGCTTATGTACTGGATCCATACAGGCTGATTCTCCAAGATAGTGTAATATAAAAACTAAAATTGATATAATGATTATTGATCTACATATATAATAAGATAATATTGGTTGCCCTTCAATTTTTTATTGTGACGTTTTTCCTGTTAGTTTTCCCAGATAAATTCAATGTGTTTCCTCTTTCATTCACTTTTAAGGCTGTATTCAGATCCATTAAAGTGAGGAAAAGTGAAAAAAGAGGGGGAATGCTGAAGAAGAATGGTGGAAAGTCAAGCTTTACTACTTTGTAAAATTTTCCCACTAGAAGTTAGTGAAAATGAAAGGAAATAATTATGTTTTCTTTTTGGTCCTTATCATTCCCTATTTTGTTTTATTTTCATTGTCTCCCTGCTGTAACATAGACTGTACAAACAAGGAAGACCCCTTTCCAAATAATTACAAGAGAAGAAATATTGATGTAATATGGGTAGGATCGCAATCACCTTCAAATTAAAAAAATTAAAAACTAGAATTTAGCAAGAAAAATGAAAAGAGGAACTAGGGTTTAGAGAGAGAACATGATAAATTTGGGCTCGCACCCCCTACGCGGGCTTCAGGCCCTTACACTACGGGCTTCACGCCCTTACATTACGGGCTTCACACCCCTTACGCTACAAGCTTCACACTCCAATCTCAAGAACCTAAGAGCTCTGAAATTTTATTGAAAAGTTTTTATTTAATCATTGTCTATCTATTCATTGAGTTGAGCCTCTTTATATAGACTCTTACAAAGTGAACTTCCCCATCACAATTGATGTGGGACTAAGTTTCGTAATAAAAAAAGGATAAATTTAAAAACAGACTAAGATATAAAAAGATAACTAGCACTGGTATGATGTCTCCATCATTTTCCTCGGGGTGAGAGAGAGTCTACCCTGTCGAGTGAGGACTCTCTCATGAAGCATTTCAATTGGGCCATGGTGGTGGTCGTGACAGCAACACTGTTGCATCACATCGAGACTAAGGTGGTGGAGGTGGAACTGGTTTCCGTGTCAGATCGATAAAAGCTGACAGCTCAGCCAAGGCATCAATAACATATTGAGGCATGTCATCCATGATGAAAATTGAACCGACTACACTTTGCACCATAAGTGGCATGATCTTCTGTGAACCTGGCTTCTGTAAACATATTTACAATGGGTCGTACACATTAGGTGATCTAAAGAAAATTGATACCCTCATAACTGTCATAGATGGTACTAGTTTCGAGGTAGGCTCCGCTGGAAGATCTACAAGGGTCTCAAAAGGGAGCTTTCAACTTTCATAGGCTGTGAGAAAATCTCTTCTTGCTGTGACATCGACTCAGCAACAATTTCTGGCTCTGGTTCTGGCTTATTATCAACTTTTGACTCTGATTCTGAATTGTCAACAGCCTTTACCGCCTTGTTTTCTAGTATCTTCACCATGTTAGCAAGAATCTCCTTACATTTAGCGATCAGACCGTTGAATTGTGGCCCCTCGAGCTGTGGAGCAAACTGAGTATGAAGAATTTCTTATAAGATAAGTTAATCTCAACGGTCGATATGACTGGCTTCCCACCACCGATAAGCTTTCCTAGCCAACTTCATTTGGGTATAGTGGCATTTCTGTGCAGGTGTCAAGCAGAAATACCTGAAGAAATTCTCAAGATGATTTTATCACTTTTTATATCCATCCTGATCATAAAAACCCCGAAAATACAGGAGAACTGCATATATGTCCCTTTCAACCTTCTTTTCATCCCCATCAGTATAAATGTATTTGTCACAAAAGTAAATCTCATGAATAAAACTCAGTACATAAAGATCAGAGGTTGCCCAATAAGCTCAGTGGCTCGAACTGGACTCAAATTGCGCTGAAGATGTGATCAGAAACATTAATTTTCTGCTGTTGGGACAGTATTGATTCCAAATACAGGCTCGTGGAGGTTGGATCTCCTGCTCAAGTGTTATAAAATCTTTGTAGTGGCTCCGGGGCTCAGTTACGCACCCTACACTTCAGACGGAACTCGAATTGGACTCCGACGGGCCTGAAACATGCTCTGGAACAGATGAGTTTTGAGTTTTGGGGGGAGATGAACAGTAACCGGGGGTTACTGTTCACGGAATAGTAATCGGTGATTCCTGTTCACATGAACAATAATCGGAACGGTAATTTTTTTTGAATTTTATTATTATTATTATTTAAAAAAATAGATCTGAGGTTTGAAATAGATCTTGAGTTTTAGAAGGGAAGAGAAAGATTTGAAGGGATTGGAGCTAAAGCTCTGATATCAATTTGATATAACACGGCTAGAATCGCAATCACCTTCGAATTAAAAAATTGAAAACTAGGATTTAATAAGAAAAATGAAAAGAGGAACTAGGGTTTAGAGATAGAACCAGATAAATTTGGGCTTCACACCCATTACATGAGCTTCGCACCCCGTACACCGCAGGCTTCAAACCCTTTACGCCACGGGATTTATACCCCAATCTTAAGAACTCAAGAGCTCTGAAATTTTTACTGAATTTTTTTATATAATTATTGTTTACTCATTCATTGAGTTGACCATTTTTATGTAGACTCTTACAAAGTGAACTTTCCTATTACAATCAATGTGGGACTAAGTTTCATAATAATAAAAAGGTTAAATTCAAAATAGACTAAGACATAAAAAGATAACTAATACTGGTGATATCCCTATCAAATATGGGTTTAACTGCATAACCTTTATAGAGCTTCTTTGATCGCTGATAACATTAATCCCTCACAATTTTAATCATGAAGCTATTCAATATCCTACATGTATTCTTTTGCTGCTTTGTATTAGGATATGACTATCGTTTTTTATTCCCCTCTCCATGTAAACAGCGATCAAGAATAGCTCATTTCATCGAATTGATGGAGTTGCTGAATCCTCATCCCACATGGAAGGTAACTTCCTTTAACTATTTTAGACTTTCTTAGTATTTAGAGTTTGGACATATTACAATTGTAGTTGTTAGAGGAGCATTTTTACTTCTTGCTAAATTTGCATTGCAAGTTTTGAGCTCTTTTTATCATCTTTTTGAAAGGGTGCCTGAACTTGGGAAACAAATCATGTTGTGAAGTTGTAGAAAATCAAATTCATTCTTTATCGAGTTTACCTTGAATCCTGATTCTCCAATCACAATCATGGCTTGTATAAATATTGAATCTGATGTTAAATTTCTGATCTTCTCTAATCAAGTACTGAACCAGCATGCATCATCTCATCATTTCACAGGTTCTTCCTTGCTATCTACCTTGTTTCGAACATCACGGTTCCCCCTTGTTTTGCAATTCAGAGAACTGGCTCAGATGGCGGCTACTGTATTGCACTGGGAGACATATCGGTCTCTCACTTCGCCCACGAGTTCTTATCGGCAGTGCATGCCTCACTTCCACAACATTGTCCAATTCAGAGACACCAGACTTTTCACTCACATCTGCCATTTCCTTCAGTGTCATGCCATCATCTAACCTGGAACTGTGGGAAATGTACGCATTATGTCCTCAGTGAGAGTAGCACCAGGAAGAAGGTTGTTGTACCTCAGAGAAGAGAGCAGCGAACCGAGCCCTTTTGGTCCTCAAAAAGTCAGCTGTGTCGAAAGTTTCAAGTAGGAAATGGAAGGAGATTGGAGCTAAAGAACCCCCATTTGTGCTCCCTGCAGCAAAATTGGTCTCTGGGGAGATCGATGTGGAGATGAGACTTGATCCTGTGCCGTCAACCTCTCAAGAAGCTGGAAATGTGCTTCGCGAGGTCAGAACTTAGATTCTGCCTGAAATGTTTGATGTCTCCTAACCTGTTTGTGGCACTTGTATTGACCTTAAATGGTTCAGCTCTCCTCTTCGCCAGGTCATGTTCCTTGAGCTAATTGTACAGCGAAATCCGAATTGTTTTCAGTAGGTAAATGCATTGTTTTGAGTAGAAAAAATGATACGGTTCCTCGTGTTTCATTAAAAGAAATTAATGAAAACAACCTCCAAACCTATCATTAAAATAAATTTGCCACTCAGACTGGAGATTCAAATAAGGGTGGCAATTGGGTCGGGTCGGGTCGACCTGACCTGATTATTATATGGGTCAAAAATTTAGACCCAGACCCGACCCATTCCTAGTCGGGTCGACCTGACCCGACCCATTTGACCCGATTATTAAATTTTAAATACAATTTTTTTACACTTTATTAACAAATTGTTGGGTGGTATACTTAGTCATCACACTAAACTCTACACACTAGAGGCCACGGGTTCAAAATTGATCTTACGCAAATTTTTTGATAATTTGATTTAGGCGAAGGGGAGGAGACGGGGGCGACAGAGGAGAAGATCAAGGGGAGGAGGCCGAGGAGGAGAGAGAATAATCGGGTCTGGCGGGTTCGGGTCGACCCGACCCATTTAATAATCGGGTCAGATAGGTCGACCTGATTACGACCCAAACCCGATTAGCCCAAACTCAGACCCGCTAACTTTGGGTCGGGTCGGGTGGGGTAGGGTCTGGCGGGTCGCGACCCGTCTGCCACCCCTAGTTTCAAACTCCAAGTTTGTAGGTTTGGAGGCCTGCAAACACTGCTTTTTCAATCTCCATTTTACTTATTAATCATGAGCTAATATCAATAACTTTCTCTTAAGGTCTCCCGCAGTTGGTCTCGTAGTCAGGTCCGGGGTGTGCTCACCTGAGGCCGCCCGTTAAATCCGTGTGGGGGGTGATATTGCTTAGTTGGGCTCTCTTTACCAAAAAAAACAAAAAGAAGGGTTATCTTAAGCCCAAAAACTCTCAAACTTTAGTTCGGGACACCCCAAACGAGGCCTAACAAGGAGTGAGTTGTAGGTAACAACTCTTCGAGTTGTCAAAAAAGAGGGAGTTAGGTAAAGGTTCTGATCATTTTTTGCCGGAGGATGACTGATCCATTTCTTTATATACTAATCAACGTACAATTTTTTAGGGTTAAAAAACTCTTCTGCGAGATGCAGGTTCAAATATCGTTTTCTCAATATTAAAAACACAAAATCTCAAATTAAAATGCAAGAGTACACTATTTATTAAAGACTTTTACTGCAGAATGGCTTTGAGTTAATAAAATAAGAAAATATTATACCAGCTTTGGGAGGTTTGTGATCCATGTGTGCAGCTCGCACCCCATTAATCTAACCCTCTCCCCTAAACTGAAAAATAGATTCTTCACTTTTCAAATCTCTTTGCATCCGAAGGCTAAGGAATTGAGAAGAAAAATGATACAATGAACCTAAGAAACAAAAAGAAAACGAAAATGATTAAGTACCTCAACAGTAGGCTTTTTATATTTTTGTTTTGAGGAAAACAGGATCTCAAACTCAGAAGCTCCGTTTCAATGTACAGTTGGTGACTTGGATTGTTGTTTTAATTTAACATTTTAAACTCATTGTAGTTTCCCGCTCGGTTGTCCAATCAGTTTTTTTGGATCGGTTAGAACACACTGTTCTCTACAGTCACTAGTTCGAATATTGCCTCGCGGATATTCCCTCCCCCAAACGTGGCCCCGGTCAGGCCCCGGGTTTGCTTCCTGGAGGTCGCCGGTGAATCCCGTCGGTGGTTCAGTTAATTAGTTATGAGAGTAAAAATGGGAGAGTAGTTAGCATAGATTCATTAGCTGGTAAAGCGAGAGGGATTTGACCTTTGGAAAAGGCAAAAGGGAGTTTAGCAAGGCTCGTCAACAATAGGAATGGCCACCTTGGACTTAACCCTAGATGCAAACCAAAGGTACCTTGAGAGGCCCCCATGGATTCATGCAAATGACAAATGTTTAAACAATTTTTTATTAGCTCTAAAAAGATTATCTTTTTTCTCTAGGGCCCATATTCCATCTGCACCTTAAATAAAGGATATGATTAAAAAAAACCCCAAAATTAGGACTGGTTCCTATAGACCCCATTTATCCTACAACCTGTTTATTTATGCTCCAAAATTTTCACTCTCCATGCCATTTTCCCCCCAAAATCTAATCCATTTATTGATGTTTCATGATGTAAGATCCGAGCACTTTATAACATATTCTTTCATTAGGATTGAAATTGGAGCTTTGAAGTTTACACTGGTAAATAACTTTTTAACATTGCACTGGGATTCACAGGTGACTTCCGAAAAGCAAACTCGGAGCCTGATCTGAGCTACGTCAGGAAGAAGAATAAATGTTCGTATTACGGGGTTCGGATCGGTGATTCGTGAGGAGCTTGTGTTATAACCGGATCTAAACCAACCGATTGAACCAACCGCAGGGAGACACGACAAACTTGTCTTGTGAAGTTGGAAACTGTCCCTTGGACACAATCAAGTGCCATTTCAATGCAGCTCCGTCACTCTCTGTTGGTGAACCCCACACACCACAAGCATTTATTAAGACCTTGAGGGAAGAACTTTGATACTTGAACCTGCGTCCCCTCTTCATAATCCCCAACAAATTGAAAACACTACTAAAATCGTTGTTTGTTTCTAAAATTCTTCAGTCTCTCTTTGTTCTTCCTCGTTCTTCTTTCCCTCCTTTTTCTTCAGTTTTCAGCGGAAATTTGTATGATTTCTTATTAAGGCCTGACTCAGAGACAAAGCAGAGATCTCATATTCAAAATCATATTGTAATATTTATTCAAAGAAGAAAAAACAAATCTTCACATGATTCAGCAATGCCACCATTTTTTTTTTGGCTAGTTAAATCTGCCGACGTTTGTTCGAATTGAGGACCACCAGATAGCAAATCAAATTTGACCCAGTGACTAACACCAGAAAATGAAATGTCCGCCACGTGACGAGATTCAAACTTAAGATAACTTGGAACTCTAACCGACCCAGTCCTGACGAGAGAGCAGCCGTGGGGGGCAGCAATGCCACCCAATTGATCAGTGACATCCCACTTACATCATGCATTGTTATTTCTAATTTATTTTGCTGAGTTTGAAGACAAAGACATACGTTATTGCTCTGACTTCATCCATGGCCACAAACAGCAATTAGCTTTTGCACATGGGTTTACATGTGGATCAAAAGGCCCACCAAATGTTTGGGCCCATCTGTGACTGGTTGTGTTAGTCGACTTCTTTGCGACTTTCCACCTGAACGCATGTGTGTGTGTTGATCCACTGTCAGACTCAATCGTGGGAGGTTGTAGGTTCGAATCTTGTCAGTGTTAATACTATTTGAATATCATTCAATGATTAGCAAAAGATCGATCTCGATGGTTCAACCATGAGAGGTTATAGGTTTGAATCTTACAAGTGTTGATACTTTTTGAATATCCTTAATGATTAACAAAAGATCGATCTCGATAGTTGGGGATGATGGTTGGTAAATATCAAATCAATCTCAATATATATATCGTCAATATTGTAATGGGTTTAAGGCATTGAATGTATAATGTAAATCGGTATCAGAACTAATATTGATCATTATTGATAATTGATTTTGTTAATATTCATATTCTATATCCTTTACGGATATCGTTACTAATATTGAGATTTTGAATCCTTGAAGTTCATCTGGGTTTACTATGTATGTTATTGAGCATTTCCCTTTTATCTCACAGAAATTAAACTTCTTAAGGTGCATGATTGAGAAATTCCTTTCTAGTTTTTTTTTGTTTTTCATGAATAAAATTATTGAATGGTTTCTTAGCGATTCTATTGTATTACATACACTTTCTTGTCGGTTAGATTTTATTTCTGGCTTAATTTCAAGAAACCTCTGAATTTATAACTAAAGTTAAAAAACCTCTCTTGTATTTATTTTTTTAATCGCCAAGACCAGCAATAATCCATTTTGAAATATGAGAGGGTAACTATTAGATAACAGCGTTAGTTTTAACTGAAAAGAGCCGATTGCCGTTAATAATTTTGACAGTGTATGTAATACTCTTGTTGTGCAATACACAAGATAACATAAATAATAAATAAATAATAATAATGATAAAATATATTTGTGTGATTAGCTTGTTTATACGAGGATTTAAACTCATGTTTCTCTGTGCCAAATCCTTGTATCTAAATCATCGTGCCCACATTGGCATGTAATTATGAAGTTAATTTATTTATTTAAACAAAATTTACGTAAAGTTTCAAATTTTAAATTTAAACTGAAAGATCTCATGAGAGTCTTGTTAATCTTTATCTTAATAACCTGATTCTTCTGTTGAAACATACATGGTAAAAAACTTAACATAAATATCTTAGCATAATATATTTACCTAATCCATCTCCTCCCGCCTCTTGAGCAAAAAAAAAAAAAAATAAAGAAAGAAAGACACAAAGAAAGAACTCAGATCCCAAATTCAAATTTCCTCAGATCCCAAATTCAAATTTCCTTATATCTTTCCTTGAAAACCAACGTGGGGAACATGTAGGGGTGGCAGACGAGTCGCGACCCGCCAGAGCCGACCCGACCCGACCCGAAGTTAGCGGATCTGAGTTTGGGTCGTAATCGGGTTGACCCGTCTGACTCGATTATTAAATGGGTCGGGTCGACCCGAACCCACCAGACCCGCTTGACCCGCCAGACCCGATTATTCTCTCTCCTCCTCGGCCTCCTCCCCTTGATCTCCCCCTCAGCCGCCCCCGTCTCCTCCCCTTCGTCTAAATCAAATTGTCAAAAAATATGCGTAAGACAAGTTTTAAACCCGTAGCCTCTAGTGTGTGGAGTTTAGTGTGATGACTAACTATGTCACCCAACAATTTGGTAATAAAGTGTAAAAAAATTGTATTTAAAATTTAATAATCGGGTCAAATGGGTCGGGTCGGGTTCACCCGACTAAGAATGGGTCGGGTCTGGGTCTGAATTTTTGACCCGTATAATAATCGGGTCGGGTCAACCCGACCCGATTATTATATGGGTCGAGCAGTAATCGGGTCGGGCCGACCCGACCCAATTGCCACCCCTAGGAACATACTTGGAGCGGGATCAATCCAAATAAGTTATTAATAACTAGCAAATTTTATACTGTTAATCTTTTTTTTATGAATTCCCATATAAAATCTCACCCAATTATTAACATGATTTTGTTAAGAAATTTGAGATATCATGTTTAAAAATCTCTTTTTAAACTAGATTTTTTAAGAATTTGAGATATCATGTTTAAAATCTCTTTTTAAGAATTTTTAAAATATCATGTCTAATTTTTCCGTTACATGAACTTTAATCTCATCCAAAAATTAGATGAAATAAATTATATGGAATAAGATTGTTGAAATATCATGCAAACATCCCCATGATCTAGATAAAATAAATGGTTGAATTACAATTTTACCCCAAAAAAAAATGAGGGGAGTTTTTTCCCCTTCCCACCTTTTGTATTTTGTTTGCATTTCTTAATATAAATTCTAAAAAAAAAAAAAAAAAAAAAGACTCTCAGGCTGTAATCAATGTTTTAGGAAGTGTTATGAGATTACATCAGTTATTATACAATCGTGGACTGGGGATGGCCCTTTGGCGCGAAGGAAAAGTGATGGTCCTTCGTGCTGTGAGTTGTCCATCACAACTGATAGACGGCTCGGAGTGGGGGGGGGAGAGGAAAAAAAAGGCGTTTTGTAAGCCTCACCATAAACCTATTTTCTTTTCTCTTTTCTCTTTTAGGTCTTTCATCAGTTGTGATAGATGACCCACAACACGAAAGATCAGTAAGATTCTTCGCACGAAAGAGCCAATTCGAGCCATCATATCACTCTTATCAAATACTAAGTTTAAGAGGGGCTAAGAGTTGGTGTAAATAGCACTAAAAGCTCCTATTGGGGTTAGTATTACATCAATTCACTGGATAAATATACTTTCGATTTAGTAGTCATTACCATCAAATATAACTAAAAATATCTTAAAAGGGTGAAACTACTAGCTAGGTTTACGAGAGTTGAGAATAAAAGAAGTGATATTTATTCTTGGTTTACAAAAAAAAATATTTCTTCTTCAACGATCAACACTCTTAATGATGTCCTCATCAGTTTTTACTAAGCTCTCTCTAAAAGTTAAGAGCTAATTGCATTAATATCCTTTTTAAAAAAATTAGCTAAATTGCACCAAATTATCTCTAAAAATATATTTAGCCAAAAAAATTAAAAAACATTAAATTTAGATTATTTTTTGTCCAACAGAGTACCGTAACTACTGCTGCTTTTACTTTTTACTTTTATCTTCATTTTCCCACACAGTTCAACATATGGAGTGCTGTAAAAGTTCCTCCATATAGTACTGCATATATAAAATAAAAAACATTAAATTTTAATAGAATATTGAAACCGGCAGTAGCAATTTCTTTTTTTTAATTTTTTTCTTAGATAAAGAGAGAATAATTAGCTAATGACAACATTGAAAGTGGTGAGTACAGAGAAGTATTTCGCAAAGCAATTCCATAGAAATTGATATTTTTACAAAAGAGATATTTTTAATAAGCTCAATAGAGCAACTGAATATTTAACATTAAAAAAATCTATCGTCAATCGATCTAATATACGCCCTACAAAGAGAAAGAAGGCGAGAAAGAAGGAAAAAATATTAATGTTTTTGGGTTGGAGATAGGCTTAGGAGTAAATACATTAAATATATAAAGTTCTTTTCCTGTGCCGATATTTTATGGAAGTAAGATAAAATAATAATAAAAGGCAGCAAAGTGCTAAATCTCGAAAATAATAAGGTATTAAAGTGCAAGAAAAAAGAGACAACAATAGGTTTTGAAGTGTAAAATTGATAAAATTTAAAGATATTTTAATGCAATTTACCCCAAAAAAAATTCTCAAGAAAATATCTTTTAAAAACATCAATGTTGCCTTAAGATCTACCAACACTAGTTAGTTTTTATCTGACATTATCCTTCTCACAAACAAAAACGTTTCTTGTGCATATGGTGACAACTCAATGAATAGATAAGAGAAACAAAGAAATTAGAGCCCAATCATAGTAATTTCTCATGGCTATAATGAGAGACAAAATTCCCAAATCAAAGAGCTCATATATGGCCTCATTAGAATCAACATTTATAGTACAACAAGTGTTTCCAATGCAAAATGCAAAGAGGCAACTAAACAAGCGAACCATTGACCCTCACAATTAGTAATCAAATCAAAGAGGAGAGATCAATCAATGCAACAAAATCCATGAGTCAAATGGGCCACTTGGCCCTATGAAAGGCCAACCCTAGGCTCAAAGCCTATTTAAGCTTTAAATTAAGTGCATAAAAACTCGTAAACGGTGGGCTAAGAGATTTTTAATATAGATCGTATCCCATTAACTTAATCTTGATTAATAATATTATAAGGTTATTGGATTTTTTTAATATTTTGTGTTGGCTTTTTGGACGAATTTAAATATGGGGTGTGGTGATCAATCAAGTTGCCGCAGTTTGAAGCAAAAGAGGAAGAGGAAGATGACTCATCTCCAGGCTCTGGTTTGGATTATTCCGAGCCAACCTCGTTTTTTAGCTTTGGAAATAAGAACTTGTATAATTTGTGTAATTTATTTGTTATTTTATCACTATTGTTATTATTTAGGTAAAGTTTGCCAGTAGAGTTCAACGAGCTCATGGAGTTGCCACCCTGCAACGTAGGTATTTATTTTCTCTCTGACGTGACTCTGATCAGTTCTTGAGTTTGCTCTTCAGAGATTATCGATAAATCTCGTCAGCAGTTAAGTTAATTATTAAAAAAATGTTAGCTCTAATTATAGTTTTATTTTTTTCTAATAAACTCAATCGCTGACGGGATTCATTAGCGACCTCTGGGGAGCAAACTCGTATTGGCCCAAAGGCCCATCACTCTAGTTTTGATGATGATCAACTCATGTAGTTATGGTACTAATGATCTTGTGTTTAATTAGTTTCAGATTTGTGATCAAGATCTTAATAGGTGTGTAGCTTCAACAAAGGATTTAAAGTCAAGTTTTGGAGCTAACACGGTTTGATTCACGAGCCTATGCATCAAGACCATATTAAGTACTCAAGAGGAGTCGAGCTCGTTGGATCGTGTTTAGACCAAGTCAAGAAGATGAGAAGACTTCAAGTGATGACTTCAAGATCAAGACTTGTGCCTAGATTTGTTTTTATAAGATTTTGTTTTAGATAAAATGTAAAGGATAGAATAGTTGGTGGATTGCTCAAGTATACTATACCATATGCACACACACTCTTGATTTAGATGAGTCTTTCAGAAAAGAATTTTATTTTGAAAAATACCGTTTTGGTTTTTGGTATTCAAAGTTACATGTATTTAACCAAAACCAAATTTAGAGCTTAATGTCAAAAACATAGATATTTCACCATGTTTGTGTAGTGGATCAATTCCATACACTCTATGCTTTAAAAGTTGTTTAAATATCTTGTTTTTGTATTTGAAGAAGTTTTGAAAAATCCAGTTTTGAAAAAATACAGTTTTTGTTTTGAACCAAATTTTCTAAATTACAAAAATAGTTCAAATTATTTGTAACATGTCTTGATTTTGTTCAAGCATGTTTGTTTTTCAAAGTATAATGTTAAAACTATTTTTTTAATTTTTTTCATGATTTTATAGGATTTTATTGAGTCAAAAATAACCCAGAATCCCTGACCTGGCTTCTTCCGGTCGACAGGGCCGGTCGACCGTGCTTGAAGTCAGTCCACCGGGTCGGTCGACCGACGTGCACAGACGTGCAGGCCAGCCTTTGCTGGAGGGCCGGTCGACCGGAACGGTCGACCGCCAGAGAGGTTTGCTCTCTGGAAAGCCCCGGTCGACCGGCAAAGAGATCTGCTCTCTGTTCCAGGGTCTCGGTCGACCGGGCCTGTCGACCGCTACCCCAACGGTTAGAAATTTGACCGTTGGCGGTCGACCGTCAGGCCAACCTGGCTCCAACGGCTAGTTTTTCTAGCTCTATAAATTGGGGCTTTTGGGGGCTGTTTTAGACAAGATTTTAAGAAGAGTTTTGGGCTAGTTTTTCCCACTCATTTCAGTAGTTATATCCACAAGTTTTAGAGCCAAATATTTCCAATCAAAAAGGGAGTTTATCAAGAGTGTTTTAAAAGTGATTTTCTTGAGTTTTTCCTCCACCATTTCAATCCCTGTTTTCTCACACAAACACTTGAGCCATCCATTGCTATATCTACCTATAGGGATTTGTTGTGAGAGGATTTTAGGTGATCAAAGAGTTGTGATCACCAAAGTTCCATCTTTGTCTTTGAGGAAGCGGACGAGTGTGTTCGCAGTGTTTCGGGTTCTAGTGAGAACTCGGTGTTTGAGGTGCGGCCTCGGCGAGCTAGTGGGCTTGCGGTGTGTACGGGACTAGAGAGTCCAAGGAGTTCAAGTGTGAACTCGCCTTGTAGGTGTTGCGGCACCGAGTGATCCGGTGGGATCGATTATAGTGGAAATCCTTCAAGTGTGAAGGCGGAGACGTAGAGCAAGTGTGCTCGAACCTCAAAACAAATCCCCCGCGTTTGTGATTGCTCTCTCTCTATCTCTTTGTTTTTATATCTTGCATGCCTCTATTGCTTTCATCTTTAATTGCTAGATATATATATATATATTTGTGCTCATATTGTTATATGCTTGTGGTGTGTTTGCTAACACTAGTTTTCAACCAAGAGAGCCAACGCAACACCTCAACTCTTATTTAGAGGAATCTTGAGGAGTTAGTCCAGAGCCCTTCACGGGGAATCCGGCTACACTCTTGTGTTAAACTTGGTGTTTAGTGTAATAAGTTTTTAATTCCGTATTTAGTGACCAATAGATTAGCCATCACCTATTCACCCCCCCTCTAGGTGATTTACAACTCGAAACTTGGCCAAGGTCACATCTGGAGGGGCAAAAAATATCCGCGAGGCGTGGTTCAAACATGTAACCGTGAGGAGCCTTGTTCAAAAGTGTGAAAGTACTTTCTCATCAACAAACCAGTAAAATAAGATGTTTGCGCAAAAGTAAGAACAGATGCAGCAATAATAAATTATGTATAAAAATTGATATTGAAAGTGTGAATTTGTATAAGATATCTTGTAATTTTCACTTTTGTTTTAAAAACACAAAGTGACAAATGGAAAGAGAGAAAAAGAAAACAGTGACATGATATTTATTAATAAATAATTTATTATCGCTACATCACCTCTTAGTTTTGCACAAACATCTTATTTTACATGAGAAAGTACTTTTACACTCTCATGGTTTCTTTTCCTCATAGATCAACATGCATGTCTAGATGAGTCGGACAAATTAAAGTAATTCATGTTCTTCAAGAATCATTTTCACATAGCATTATTGTGGTGAGCAAAGAAAGCAGTTAGAATGTGGAACATGAGGATTTTCCTATAGCCAATATAGGGTTAGCAAACTTTTTTTTTTCTCTTCAAACGCTTAGAATCAATTTTTCTTTGTCACCACCAAACCATCAAATCACACTACACATTCTTTTTTTTTACTATTGTGCTACAGTGACGCATGTATTATTTCTTTAATTTGTAGTGGACAAAAAATTTGACTTGACGGTTAAATTCTATATTGCATCGATTACAAGCTATATTCTAAAAGAGAGGGCAAAAAAAAAAAAAAAAAGTTAAAGAAAGAATCAAAGAAACCGAAACTCTATGATTGTTGGATAGAGAAAATTGTATCTTTTTTCTATTTCTTTTCTTTTTCCTCTCTTGTCTTCTTAATTTTTATTTATTTTTGTACTTTCTTTAAGTTTTTTTTTTGCTTGTTATGCTTTTCTTTTTTTCTTTTTTACCCCCTGAGAAAATATAGAGAAGTAGGGAAGCAAAATCATTACTAAAAAGATAAATCTTAAAATATCAATCTTTTTAATTTTTTTATTCTAAATTTTAGGGATATTTTACTCTTAATGTTTCAATGCAAAATCCAAATCCTAAAAAAGATAAATCAAAACTATCTCATTCTCCTTATCTTATTGTCTTATTCTAAATTCTAAATTCACAAACAATAAATCTAAACCTTGAATCTTCTTCTAATTCTAATCGCGATATCTTTTTCTATTAATTCAATTTCTTCACTAATAAAAAACAATGGACTAAATTAATCAAAAGTATATGTTTGTTTATATATAAAAGATTTAGACAAGAGACGTTCGTGTGCATGGCCTAAAACTTCCAAGATTTAATTATATATTCTGGCGTAATAACGATAGGATTTATTTTCCAATAATGATAAGATTCTAACTAAAACAACATTGATACTTCTATCTCCGAGGCTTTCCAGATTTGACTAGTTAAATAACTAAACTAATTAAACAGTGAACTTTTTGGCCGTATCTAAATCAAGACTCGGGCCATCGTCGGGTCAGGTCGGGTCGGTTGGGTCAAGTCAGGTATCATTGTACTCAAACAAAAACACAAACCCTTACGGGTAACAACTTTTAGATTCAGATCAGACTTTATTTTGAACGGTTTCTGGGGCCCGGCTGAGTACACATTCAATGTCTCTGCCAGGTCGACGGGTAAGATATTTACTACAAAGACTCGTAACCCTACATCTTACTAGCATCTCTAAGCCGGTTCGGGTTGGATTCTGCTTAACAGGAATCAATCTGACAACTATTCAAGATCACTGAAATATCAACAATCTAATTGGCCAGGTCGGCAAATATCAGGTGGGAGGTTTTCCGTTCAAGACAACGTTCCTTAATTTAAGAACCACCTTTCAATTTTCTTCCTTGGTTAAACACCAATTAGACTGAATCTAAATCAGTCTCAATATACTGAATATCAGTATATCCCCTGTATAAAGAAATTAATTCACTTATACAGTACTTGGAGTGAGATACGCTTAGAGCGAATCTCCTTAAGAAAATTACGTCTCCCGCACTGGTGCTAACGGGTTACTGGACGCTGGTCTCCCAAGATACAATACTCCTTCACGGTATTTGGATAGCACTATCAAATCACCGTACGGTCGAACCGTAGTTAACCAGTACCTTCACAGGATGGTTGAAGCTGTTGGCCCGGAGGCCTTCCTCTCTAGTTTTGATGATGATTAACTCATGTAGTTATGTTTACTAATAATCTTGTGATTTTAGTTTCAGATCATTAAACAAGATATTAGTTGGTGATTGCTTCAAAAAGAGGAGTTTAGAAGCTTTCACATAGTGATTCCAGGGCCCGAGCATCAAGATCGTACATAGCCTAGCTCGTGGATCACGTTGGGATCGAGTCGGCTTGAAGATGGAAGATCATCAAGAAGACTTAGGTATCCTAGTTTAGTTTAGTGTGTTTTAGATCTATGTGTAAATCTTAGTATAGTTGATATGCTCAAGTGCACAACACACACGTTTTATGGTTTTTCGGTTTTTAGTTTAACCGATATTTGTTTTCATGAATAGTTGATCAAAACAAGTTTAAATGGTTTATATGTATAATAGATGTATTCTAATTATACATGCATGCTTAAACTTCTTATACAAACTTATTTTGACTTTCCTATTCATGTGTTGAAAAAGTCAAGTTTGATAAAATACAAGTTTTGCTTTTTGGTAAAAATGTTTAAACACAAAAATAGTTTCATATGCTTGATATTTGAGCTAAACTTTTTATCACATGTTTATATATCAATGCAAAATGTTAAAATTATTTTTGGGGATTTTTAAAAGATTTAAAAGAATTTTTAGAAATATTTTAACATGTTTTTCTGACCCAGTTTCTGACCCAGAACTGTGCTGACAGGCCAGGCCGGTCGACCGGGCGGTCGACCGACGTGCACAGACCTGTGCACGTCTGCTGGCACAGTGGGCCGGTCGGCCGGTCAGCCAACCGATCAGAGAGCTTTGCTCTCTGTATCTGGGCGGTCGACCGAGCGGTCGACCGGAGCAGAGAAGTCTGCTCTCTGTATCTGGGCGGTCGGTCGAGCGGTCGACCGGATGCCCCAACGGTCATATTCTGGCCGACCGCAAGCCTGTCAGGCTGCCAGATCAGCCTAACGGCTAGTTTTCTGTTTGGCGTATATATACCCAATTTCTTAGGGGTTTTGGTTAAGATTTTGAAGAGCAAAAATTCCTACTTTTCTGATGTGTTTTTAAAAGTTTTCAAAAGAGTTTTAAGTGCCAAAAGATCCATCTTATTTGTTTTAAAGTGTTTTGTCATTTTCAAAGAAAATAGGTTTTTGGGAATTAGTTTCTTGTTCTTAATTTCTATATCAATTTGGTATTTTCCCAAGAGATTTTCTTTGATCAAAACACTTTGTTTTTCCACACTTGAGCTTATCTTCTATCCTATTCTATGAGGATCTTGTTTGTGAAAAAGAGAGATTGTTTGTGGTTGAAAGAAACCACTAGTTGTAAACCCTCCTTTATTTGTGTATCCCTCTTTGGTAGAGGTCGATCGGAGTGGTGTTTGGATCCCTCTTCGGTAGAGGTGATTGTGATTGTATTGGCTACGGGCCTTATCCCTCTTCGGTAGAGGTGGATTGTGGTTGTATTGCCTCGGTGGCATTGTAAGGTTGAGAGAGGAGTTCGGTACTCCTTTAGTGGATTAGAAATCCTTCTCGGTGAAGGCGGGGACGTAGAGATAGGGGCTCGAATCTCGAAACATATGTTTGTGTTTGTGTTGATCCATTGTCTCTCTAACTCTCTCTCTTTATATTGTGCAAAGCATCATTCATATCATTCATATCTATTTTCTTGTGTTGTGCCTTACATTATTTCATATTGTTCATCCTTATATGCTTGGCTTGCTTGTGTGTGTGCCTCACTTGTACTTAACCACAAGAGCTTCATATAGCACCTCAACCCATATCTAGGGGAATTAAGAGGAGTTAGTTCAGAGCCCTTCACGGGGAATTCGGCTACACTTGTTGGTTGTATTAAGTGTGATTGCAAAATTTGTTTAAGCTTCCGCATTTAGCGCATTTAGTTTCTAGATTAGCATTAACACCTATTCACCCCCCTCTAGGTGTTTTACAATTGGTATCAGAGCCTACGCTCCTGATACTTAGGCTTAGCATCCTAGGAGTAAGATCCTTTGTTAGCTAATCTACATTTGCATTTGCTTGTTTGCACACTTATAGTTTACATCCATGGACTTCATGACCCCACCTATGTTTGACCCTTCCAACATCATTGTTTGGACGACTAGGATGTCCATTTACCTACAAACCCTAGGTTATAAGGTTTACCTTGCCATTACCAAGGAGTCCTTCCTTAGTGATAGCAAGCATATAGGGGCCAATGCACAAGCCCTTAAGGCCATTAGAAGCACGATACCTAGAGAATATCTTATGATTTCTTCTAACTTTGATTCCGCATTTGCAGTGTGGAATATGTTGACAACCACCACCACCTCCGAGCTTCAATTGCAAATCCAACAAGAAGAGGAATCTAGTGGAGATGAATCCGAGTCACAACAATGCTATATGATACAAGGGATGACTCCCTTGAAGTACAATCGGAAACTCAACTAGATAGTTTTGATGCTAGTTCTTCATGTGATGAATTTGTTGATGCCATGCTTTAAATGAAGAACTATCTATTGTTTGTGAAAAATTGATAGAAAAATATAATGTTTTGAAAAAGAAAAGTCTAGGCCTTAACAATGAAAATAAAAATTTGATTTCTAGACTTGACATTGTTTTGCAAGAGAAAGAGGAGATTTCTAATGAAAGGGATTCATTGAAATCTCAACTTGAGCTTGCACTAAAAGAAAATAAGATTTTGAAAAATAAAAATGATTGTGATAATGTTTTGAAAAATAATGAGGTTTTATCTTCAAAAGTAGATTCTATTTTAAGAGATAATAATATTTTGAAAAATGAAATTGTATTTATTTCAAAAGAATTAGAAATTTGTTTAAATAAAAATAAATCTTTGAAAAATGATATTGATTCTCATGTTTGCCACGCTAGCGTAGTATCACACACTTCACCTATTGCATGTTCCACTTCTTCTTTGATTGAAAATGATATAAATTTAATTAAGAAGAAAATGGATTGTTTGGGCTCCACTATGAGCCAATGTGCCATGAACCATACACGCTTGGAAACCTTGGTTCGAAAGAAACAAGTTCCATCTTTGCATGCACACCATCCACGGCATACTCATGCTCCTCACGGACACCGTCATCACTTGTATGCTCATGTGTACACTTGTACACATTGTAGACGTAAGGGCCACCTTGCTAAATTTTGTTATGATAAAATACATGTTTCAAATTTAGCAAATAAATTTGTTTGGGTTAGGAATGATACTAACCCCATAGACCCAAAAGAGTATGGGTACCAAAGATCACCCTTTTTATTTATGATGTAGGTGTGGGCTCTCACTTGACGTGAGAGTAGCGGTACCTTGGAGTGGATGCGTTCCGAGCTTCATGAAAATCATTTGGATGCATCACTTTCAAGGGAAGGTTTGGTGGGAAGACCACCATGTTTTGGAGACAAGGAGAGTTGCCTTCTAGGTTTTGGTAACGATCCCTAACTCCTATTTATTTGCATGCTTTTCATGTTTATTGTTTATAGCATGTTTTGTTGTTTATAGATTATTATGTCAATGCCATGTTTATTAGGCTTATGACTTACATGTATAGTATTTGAGACACCCATGCTTATATGGACCCATATTTAGTGTTCTCACCTTTGTTTAGCTATCATGTTTATCATAGGTTTAATAACATGTGGATTTACATAATAATCATGTTTATGATTTTCATGTTGATTTATATCCCGTTTGATGCTTCATGATTTGAATATATGTTTTAAATGTTAGTTTTCATTAAGACTAGGTATATATTTGTGCATATAGTGGGCCACAAATAAATCTATATATGTTTGAGCTTGAATGCTTATTTGAACCCATTAGATGTACTAGTATAATCTAGTTTTGAAGATCCATGCATTTTAAACTTGTATTCCCATTTTGGTTTTGTTTTATGTTTATATGTTTAACTTCATGTATATGTCCATTTTATCCAAATTATTGTTATACATATACATCCTTTGAGCCACGTGCCTTCATGCATATATCTTTGTGGACTCGTTGTGTTTGGATATGTATGTATACTTTAATTTGTATAAGACATACATATATCTTGAAGATTAAATAGTTTTGATGATTTTCATGTTTTCATGTTCAAGGAATATTGAGCTTATTGTCCATCTTTCATGATTATGATCTTCACATCTTACTTGTACACTCACATTTATTGTTTACTCATGTGTTTGTTTTCATTAGTCATTTTTATGCCTAATTGATTATGAGTATTGACTATTTTGTGAATTTCATGTTTATGAAAATTAATTTTGTTTTATTCCAAACTTGAAGGATTCGTACTAGTTTACAAATTTTTCATATAACTAGTTGCGATATTCTTCATTTTGGTAGAGTTTTCAAACAAACTATATTTTCAAACCTAATTTTGAAAACCCCTACCATCCACGGGCGGTTGGTTGGGAGACCATGCCTTGTGTATGCTTTACATTGAAAATCTTTTAAACTTGAATATGGTTGGGTGGTAGTTATATGATGTATACACTTGATCATTATTGTTGTTTCAATTGGTATCATTGAAATTATTTCAATTGGTATCAATTTTGATTTTTTTTTTGTATACTCATATATTTTCGTATATGTATGCTTGCATTTCAAAGAATATCAATTTCAATTGGTATCTATTTTTCATACATATATATGTTTGTGTTTATGCTAAGCTTGAGCTTCAA
This sequence comes from Agave tequilana, assembly GCA_038442645.1. Classification (NCBI taxonomy): domain Eukaryota; kingdom Viridiplantae; phylum Streptophyta; class Magnoliopsida; order Asparagales; family Asparagaceae; genus Agave; species Agave tequilana. The sequence goes on from JAVJIF010026344.1 coordinate 46,928, forward strand.
TTTTGTTTCAATTGATTAGTTTTTCAATTGCTTTTCAATTGGTATCTCATTTCAAGCCTACGCATTGTTTTTGTTGGTATTTCATAAAGGGGGAGGAAATTCGATTTTCATATTTCAATTGGTATTTGTATCTCCACTCCCTTGCTTTATGATAGAAAATAAAAAAAATTTTAAATTGATATCATATACTTAAAAAGAAAAATACTCTTTTTGATATCAAGATGTTTATTTGAATGTTTTAAAATTGGTATCTCAAAATTTTGTTTTAAAAAAAATAAAAATAAAAATACAAAAGTTTTGATTTGTATTGCCTATATGCAAGGAGAGCTTAACATCTCTTCTACATATAGATTCATGATGAGTGTATCTTGTATTGAAGAGCTTGACAACCTCTTTTTTATGTGGTACTCGTGTGTAGGGGGAGCTTCACATCTCCTCTTATGCATTGCATAGTGTACGTTATGAGAATTAGGGATTGTCATCCCTCCTTCATGTAATGTATCTATGTAGGGAAGCTTCACATCTTCCTCTTCATAAATGTATATAGCATATACCATTTATTTATTGATCTATATTTACTTTCAATTGTATCAAGATACTACTTTGACATATTTTCAATTGATATCTTAATTGATTGTCACCCCTATTTGGTTTTGTTTTTGTTTTAGACAAAAAGGGGGAGAACATTGCCTTTTGTTGATTCGTTGTTTCGAACAAAAAGGGGGAGAAAATTTTATTGATTTGGTTTTGCTTTTACCCCTTATTGATGATTGTTTCTTTGTATTAAAAAGGGGAGAAGATTTTATTTTGTTTTGGTTTTTACCCCTTTGTTGATGATTGACAAAAAGGGGGAGAAAGATTTTGAGTTTGATATATGCATATTTATGTTTTGCATATATTAAGTTTAATTTAGTTTAATTTTAATTGGTATCTAGAGCATATTTTGTTTTTGAACATTTTATTGGTTTCTAGAGCCTTTTATTGTTTATGCATGATTATGCATTGTCATTCATTGCATATTTATTGTTTATTTGTTTATGCATGAGTTAAGGGGGAGCTTCTTGAAGCTTAACTTTAATCCATGCATATATAACTCCATGAGTTTTGTCATCATAAAAAAGGGGGAGATTGTTGGCCCGGAGGCCTTCCTCTTTAGTTTTGATGATGATTAACTCATGTAGTTATGTTTACTAATAATCTTGTGATTTTAGTTTCAGATCATTAAACAAGATATTAGTTGGTGATTGCTTCAAAAAGAGGAGTTTAGAAGCTTTCACATGGTGATTCCAGGGCCCGAGCATCAAGATCATACATAGCCTAGCTCGTGGATCACGTTTGGGATCGAGTCGGCTTGAAGATGGAAGATCATCAAGAAGACTTAGGTATCCTAGTTTAGTTTAGTGTGTTTTAGATCCATGTGTAAAGCTTAGTATAGTTGATATGCTCAAGTGCACAACACACACGTTTTATGGTTTTTCAGTTTTTAGTTTAACCGATATTTGTTTTCATGAATAGTTGATCAAAACAAGTTTAAATGGTTTATATGTATAATAGATGTATTCTAATTATACATGCATGCTTAAACTTCTTATACAAACTTATTTTGACTTTCCTATTCATGTGTTGAAAAAGTCAAGTTTGATAAAATACAAGTTTTGCTTTTTGGTAAAAATGTTTAAACACAAAAATAGTTTCATATGCTTGATATTTGAGCTAAACTTTTTATCACATGTTTATATATCAATGCAAAATGTTAAAACTATTTTTGGGAATTTTTACAAGACTTAAAAGAATTTTTAGAAATATTTTAACATATTTTCTGACCCAGTTTCTGACCCAGAACTGTGCTGACAGGCCAGGCCGGTCGACCGACGTGCACAGACCTGTGCACGTCTGCTGGCACAGTGGGCCGGTCGGCCGACCGGATCAGAGAGCTTTGCTTTCTGTATCTGGGCGGTCGACCGAGCGGTCGACCGGAGCAGAGAAGTCTGCTCTCTGTATCTGGGCGGTCGACCGAGCGGTCGACCGGATGCCCCAACGGTCATATTTCTGACCGTTGGCGGTCGGCCGGCCGGCCGGCCGCAAGCCTGTCAGGCTGCCAGATCAGCCTAACGGCTAGTTTTCTGTTTGGCCTATGTATACCCCATTTCTTGGGGGTTTGGTTAAGATTTTGAAGAGCAAAAATTCCTACTTTTCTGAAGTGTTTTACAAGTTTTCAAAAGAGCTTTAAGTGCCAAAAGATCCATCTTATTTGTTTTAAAGTGTTTTGTCATTTTCAAAGAAAATAGGTTTTTGGGAATTAGTTTCTTGTTCTTAATTTCTATATCAATTTGGTATTTTCCCCAGAGATTTCTTTGATCAAAACACTTTGTTTTTCCACACTTGAGCTTATCTTCTATCCTATTCTATGAGGATCTTGTTTTGTGAAAAAGAGAGATTGTTTGTGGTTGAAAGAAACCACTAGTTGTAAACCCTCCTTTATTTGTGTATCCCTCTTTGGTAGAGGTTGATCGGAGTGGTGTTTGGATCCCTCTTCGGTAGAGGTGATTGTGATTGTATTGGCTACGGGCCTTATCCCTCTTCGGTAGAGGTGGATTGTGGTTGTATTGCCTCGGTGGCATTGTAAGGTTGAGAGAGGAGTTCGGTACTCCTTTAGTGGATTAGAAATCCTTCTCGGTGAAGGCGGGGACGTAGAGCTAGGGGCTCGAATCTCGAAACATATGTTTGTGTTTGTGTTTGATCCATTGTCTCTCTAACTCTCTCTCTTTATATTGTGCAAAGCATCATTCATATCATTCATATCTATTTGCTTGTGTTGTGCCTTGCATTATTTCATATTGTTCATCCTTATATGCTTGGCTTGCTTGTGTGTGTGCCTCACTTGTACTTAATCATAAGAGCTTCATATAGCACCTCAACCCATATCTAGGGGAATTAAGAGGAGTTAGTCCAGAGCCCTTCACGGGGAATTCGGCTACACTTGTTGGTTGTATTAAGTGCGATTGCAAATTTGTTTAAGCTTCCGCATTTAGCGCATTTAGATTCTAGATTAGCATTAACACCTATTCACCCCCCTCTAGGTGTTTTATAGAAGCAGTAGGATAAAGACAAATTTCGGGAGAATATTTGCCTTTACTTTGGAGAAACACCCACTGTAGAGGAAGAAGGAAGGTTGAAGAATATTCTTCTTCGGAAGTCCCAGATTCAGACAACAATTCTATTAAGAATCTATTGAATTTTCTGAGTCCTCTTTTAGAACGAATTTTGCAGAATCTCATTTTGGAAGTCGCTTCAGAAATTGACTTTCCCACTTCTCGCTGGAAGTCACTTCGAAAATTGACTTTCCCACTTCTCGCTGGAAGTTACTTCAGAACTCCACTTCCCAGTTCAGAACGCAGTATCTCACTTCCAGTTCAGAACTCAGAGAGAGAGGAGATTATCGTTTTTGGTGTGTTTAGAATGAGAAACTGGAGCGCTATTTATAGCGCTCCAGGAGGGGCCAACGGGTCCGAACCAACGAAAGGTTACAACGGTTCGGTCTGAACCGTTGCAATGGTTCGACCCAACAGTCGCAACTGGAGCGGTTCGGATCCAGATAGCGGGGCGGGTCCGTTGGCGGGCCGGTTCGGATCTGGATAGCGGAGCGGGTATGCTTCGCGTAACCCATATCCGTGAGACCTGATTCAAAAAGAACCAGGCCGGTAGGGAACCCGAACCCGAACTCAGACCCAGACCGGTCCCTAGCCCAGCCCGGCACCGGCCGGCCGGCCGCCGCCAGCGGTGGCGCGCGCGCGGGGGCATAGTTTCCTCTCAATCGCGTGCGAAAACTCCAAGTACCCAAAGGGCACGCCCTTTGTTCTCACTTTTCTCTATTTAAACACCACGAACTTCCATCCCATGGCCAATGTGGGACTAATTGCTTTTAGCTACCTTTAGTCCCATTTTAGCTTTGAATTAAGCAATCTTTAGACTTGAATATCTCATGCATTCGAAGTCGGAATTGAACATGTGAATATATCACGTTCATCCCAATGGAAGGAGAACACACTCCAACCATCATCCAATTGATTCGATCAACGGATCTCGCCAAAATTCAATTTAAAGATTCACATTTATATTCTTCATATTCCAACAATCCCCCACAATGAATGGAGATTCAAGGAAATGACACACAAAGAGACTGACTCTATTGTGAAAAGTACTTTAGAAAAGAAACTGCATCAGATAGGTGAACTAGGTGTTGAACCTTCCATAGCGAAAGCTTTATCGGACTTACTGGCTAATCAGTGAACTAGGTCTTGAACTGTTAGCCGTTAGTGTAAGCCAAGTCAACAAGTATCACACAATGACTTTCCAAATCAACTTTGGTTCTTGGTTGTGTCCGTTTTGACCCTGGACATTCTTGATTTCAGAGAGTATCTTTAGGGAATAACAGCCTCCATAGAAATTCCCAAAGAGCCGACCCAACTCTATACTCACATAGGTAATCGTCCTATTAAGAGTAGTCTTCTCTACTCTACTTGTTTAGTAACAAGATATAGGCATCATTAAAAGCATTAAACTTATCCTTAATCCACTTGTAGAAAAGCACTTATGTGTACCTTAGGAATGTATTGGAGTCAAGCTCCCAAGTGCTTTTTTGCTGAGTCAATCATAACTAGTTTTTCCTCTTGAACTTAGTCCGTGGGATCTCCAGTCGCTAAGTGAGGTTTCCATTAAGCTGACTCGGTAAGGTTAGGCTTTTAGACCCATTCCCCTCGATGCGTAGTTTATACGCTCTCCACTTAAACTTTTAGTAAGCGGATCCGCTAAATTATCCTTTGACGATACAAAGTCAATAGAGATAATTTCATTTGAGAGCAACTGCTTCACGGTATTATGTCTACGACAAATATGTCTAGACTTACCGTTGTATATAACATTTTGTGCCCTAGATATAGCTGCTTGATTATCGCAGTGTATACATATAGCGGGCACTGACTTTTGCCATAATGGTATATCTTTCAAGAATTGTTGAAGCCATTCTGCTTCTTCTCCGGCTTTATTTAAGGCTATAAATTCTGATTCCATAGTGGAACGGGCAATACAAGTTTGCTTAGAAGATTTTCAAGATACCGCTGCTCCTCCTAGAGTAAATACGTATCCGCTAGTTGATTTTGATTCCTCAGAATCTGCAATCCAATTAGCATCACTGTATCCTTCAAGTACAGGTGGATACTGTCCATATCTCAAGGCATATTCCTTGGTATGTGATACGTGTTGGCCCAAAGGCCCATCACTCTAGTTTTGATGATGATCAACTCATGTAGTTATAGTACTAATGATCTTGTGTTTAATTAGTAACAGATTTGTTATCAAGATCTTAGTAGGTGTGGAGCTTCAACAAAGGATTTAAAGTCAAGTTTTGGAGCTAGCACCGGTTGATTCACGAGCCTATGCATCAAGACCACATCAAGAGTTGAGCTCGTTGGATTGTGTTTGGACCAAGTCTAGAAGATGAGAAGGCTTCAAGTGAAGACTTCAAGAAGATGAAGACTTGTGTCTAGGTTTGTTTTTTTAGTAAGATTTTGTTTTAGTTAAAATGTAAAGGATAGAGTAGTTGGTGGATTGCTCAAGTACATATACACACACACTCTTGATAGTTTTGTTTTTACAAAAGATTTTTACTTTGAAAAATTACTTTTTGGTTTTTGAAATTCTTATATGCATGTCTTTTATCCAAAACCATGTTAGTGCTTAATGTCAAAAACATAGATATTTCATCTTAATTGTGTAGTGGATCATAACCATACACACTATGCTTTAATGAATTCAAAATATCTTGTTTTTGTATCATGAAGAAGTTTGGAAAACAAGTTTTAGAAAAATACTGTTTTTCATTTGAGCCAATTTTTCCAACTTACAAAAATAGTCCAAATCACTTGTAACATGCCTTGATTTTGTGCAAGCATGTTTGTTTATCAAAGTATATTGGTAAAACTATTTTTGTAGATTTTTCAGTATTTTATGGGATTTATTTAAATCAAAAAGACCAAGTTTTAATCCCTAGATTTTCTGTTCCAGGCTTCAGCCAGTCGACTAGTCGACCGACCAAGTCGACTAGGGCTGAAGTCGGTCGACCGACGTGCACAGACGTGCATGCCAGTTCTGCAGGATGGCCGGCCGACCGACCCGGTCGACCGTCCAGAGAGCTCTGCTCTCTGGAAAGGCCCCGGCCGACCGCGCGGTCGACCGGACAGAGAGATTGCTCTCTGTATCCTGGATCGGTCGACCGCCCGGTCGACCGATGGCTCAAACGGTCTGAAATATGACTGTTGGCCGGTCGGCCGGTCGGTCGACCGACAGGCCTGACAGACCCCAACGGCTAGTTTTTCTGAGCCTATAAATTTGGGGGTTTGGGCATTGTTTTCACCAAGATTTGGAGAGTATTTTTGAGCCAGTTTTTCCAATCCTTTTCAGAGGTTTTTCTCCACAAATTTGAGAGCAAATATTTCCTATCAAAAGGGAAGATTTTATCAAGAGTGTTAAAAGAGATTCTTTGAGTTTTCCTCCACCATCTCTTTCCTTGTTTTTCTCACACAAACACTTGAGCTATCTATTGATTATTCATTCTATAGAAGTGTTGTAGTGAGAGTGTTTATTGGTGATCAAAGTGTTTAGATCACCAAGAGATCTTTACTTGTTTCTTGAGGAGGCGGACGAGTGCGTTCGCGGTTGTTTCGAGTTCGGGTGCGAACTCTTGGTTTGAGGTGCGGCCTCGGCGAGCTTGTGGGGCTTGCGGTGTGTACCGGCTAGAGAGTCCGAGAGCTTGTAGGTGTTGCGGCACCAGGTGATCCATTGGGATCGATTATAGTGGAAATCCTTCGTGTGTCGAAGGCGGGGATGTAGAGCAAGTGTGCTCGAACCTCGAAACAAATCCCTTGTGTTTGCGATTGCTCACTCTCTCTCTCTTTGTCTCTTGTTTATATCTTGCATGCTATTACTTGTCTTATCTTTACATGCTTGATATATTGTGTGCTTAATTGTTATACTTGCTTGGGATTGTTTGCTAACACTTGTATTTAACCAAGAGAGCCAACGCGGCACCTCAACCCTTATCAAGGGGAATCTAGAGAAGTTTGTCCAGAGCCCTTCACGGGGAATTCGGCAACACTCTTGTGTTAAACGTGGTGTTTAGTGTAAGAGTTTAGTTTAGGTCATAATAGTTTATACTTCCGCATTATTTGGCATTAAGTGACCATTAGATTAGCCATCACCTATTCACCCCCCTCTAGGTGAACCTACAATACGTAACCCAATACTCGTAGTAGAGCAGTCCAATGTAGATCACTAGGATTACTAGTGTATCTGCTTAACTTGCTTACAGCGTAAGCAATATCGGGTCTAGTGCAATTCATCAAATACATTAGACTTCCGATAATCTGAGAATACTCCAACTGGCGTATTTCAGTTCCTATATTCTTATGAAGGTGGACGTGTGGGAGAAAAGGATTTGTATTCTCCTTTATCTCATGATCCTTGAATCTTTCTATCATCTTATCCACGTAGTGAGATTGAGATAGACTGATTCCATCTGGTGTTCTGGTGATTTTAATTCCTAAAATTACATCAGCAACCCCCAGATCCTCAAAACTGTTGGATAACATTCTTTTAGTGGACTTAATAATTTCAATATTAGTCCCAAGTATCAACATGTCGTCTACATAAAGACAAATAATGATACATGCATTTTCAACTATTTTAGTGTAAACACACTTATCGCATCCATTGATAGTGAATCCATCTTTGATCATGACACTATCAAATTTCTCATGCCACTGTTTTGGAGCCTGCTTTAGACCGTATAAGGATTTTACTAATTTACACACCTTGTGTTCTTGGCCCTTGACTATAAATCCTTCGGGTTGCTCCATATATATCTCTTCATTTAATTCATCATTTAAGAATGCAGTCTTGACATCCATTTGATGGATATCTAAGTTATGCAATACTGCAATTGCAATCAACATCCGAATAGACGTTATTCTTGTTACTGGTGAATAAGTATCGAAGTAGTCAAGTCCTTCCTTTTGTCGATAACCTTGGCTACTAATCTAGCCTTGTACTTATCGATAGATCCATCGGGTTTTAATTTTCTTTTGAAAATCCACTTACACCCAATTGGTTTACTGCCAGGAGGCAAGTTTACCAATTCCCAAGTATGATTACTTAGTATGGATTCTATTTCGCTATTATAGCTTCTTTCCACATTTGTGCTTCTGGGGTTGACATAGCCTATTTAAATGTTTGAGGCTCGCTTTCAATAGCGTATGCTATGAAATCTGAACCAAAAGATTTGAGATTCTAGATCTCTGACTTCTTCTTGGTTCAGTTTCCGCATTAACAGTCGGTTCCTTGGGGCTTTCGTCCCTGAATGCCATCTCATGTGTTCTTTTCTCAAAAGTCTTATCTGCTTCCTGTTTGTATGGAAATATGTCTTCAATGAACACAACATCTCTAGATTCGATAATCATGTTTACATGAATATCTGGTATTTCTGATTTATGAACCAGAAATCTGTAGGCACTACTATTCAAGGCATAGCCTATGAATATGCAGTCCATAGTTTTTGCTCCCAACTTAGTCTTTTTAGGTAATGGTGCTAGCACCTTTGCAAGGCACCCCCACATTTTGAGGTAATGGTAGGAAGGTTTCTTTCCATGCCATAACTCAAATGGTATAAGACCAAGTTTCTTGTGGGGTACTCTATTTAGAATATAATTTGCAGTTAATAGAGCTTCCCCCCACAAATTCTGCGGAGCTTCAGAACTTACGAGCATGGAATTGACCATCTCCTTCAAAGTTCTGTTCTTCCGTTCAGCAATTCCATTTTGCTGAGGAGTATATGGTGCTGTTGTTTGATGGATTATACCAAATTTAGCACATAACTCACTAAAATCATTTGATTCATATTCTCCGCCTCTATCGGATTTTAGAATCTTGATTTTATTGTTGAGTTGATTCTCAACTTCAGCTTTATATGTTATAAACATATTTATTGCCTCATCCTTACTGTTTAAAAGATACACATAACAGTATCTTGTACAGTCATCAATAAAAGTAATAAAATACTTTTTACCGCCTCTAGTTGGCATAAACTTCAAGTCACACAGATCGCTATGAATTAACCCTAAAGGTTTTGTATTTCGATCTATTGAGTGAAATGAATTTTTCGCCAACTTGGGCTCAACACAAATCTTACACTTGCAAATTTCTTCCAAGTTAAGTTTAGGAATATATCCAAGATTAGACAAGTTCTTTAATGACTTGTAATTTACATGCCCTAATCTAGCATGCCATAAAATAGGAGACTCAAGCAAATAAACAGAAGATTTTTCTTTATTTATAAGTTTCGGGTACAAATACACAGACTTTTTATCTATCACTGCAACATTGGCTTTAAAAAGTCCATCAACAAGATAACCCTTTCCCACATACATCCCTCCCTTAGTAAGTACAAATTTATCTGATTCAAAAACTATTCTAAATCCTTTCTTACTAAGTATTGATCCAGAGATCAAATTCTTGCGGATATCTGGAACATGTAGCACATCGTTCAGAGTAAGCTCTTTCCCCGATGTCCACTTCAGGTTGACCTTGCCTTTTCCTTCAACCTTTGAGACGGCTGAATTTCCCATGAATAGTTGCTCATCTTGCTCTAGTTTTTGATATTCAGAGAATAATAATTTCTCAGAGTAGATGTGCCAAGTAGCCCCAGTGTCTACCCACCAATCCTTATTATTGGTTGTCAGATTCACTTCTGACACCATAGCTAAAAGGCTTGGGGACGCATGGTCGGTCAAGTTTGCCTGTGGATGGTTCTTCTTGTTCTTTTTGAGACGGCTGCGATATTCATTCGCCTTATGCCCTTCTTTGTTGCAGATGTAGCAGGTTCTCTTGAAGCGCATGTTCTTGCCTTCTTGGACCTTGCCTTTGTACCCCTGGGAAGTCTTCTTCCGCTTTAAGCCTTTGGAAGTAGACGTTTTCCCCTTTGAGTCTTCGATCACATTAGCTTTGGCTTCATAGGAGTTCTTACTGCTCATTTTCTCGGACTTTCAGTTGTCCTCCTCGATTCGAAGCCTCACAATGAGATCTTCCAACTTCAGCTCCTTTCGCTTGTGCTTCAGGTAGTTCTTGAAATCTCTCCACGCAGGTGGGAGTTTCTCCACAATAGTAGCAACCTGAAAGGTTTCAGGTAGAATCATACCTTCGGCTTCTATCTCGTGCAAGATAAGTTAGAACTCTTGCACCTGACTGATTACAGTCTTGTTGTCCACCATTTTGTAATCAGAAATCGTCCTACGACGAACTTCTTGGTACCAGCATCCTCAGTCTTGTACTTCTTGTCAAGACTGGCCCATAACTTCTTTGCCGTTGTGATAGGACTGTAGACATTGTAAAGAGAGTCATCCAGTCCATTTAATATATAATTTCGACAAAGGAAGTCACATTGAGTCCATGCATCAGTTGCGGGCTCTGGTGGATCTTCTTGCAGGAATCTGGCCAGATGAAGAGTGGTCAAGTAGAAGAGCATCTTCTATTGCCACCTCTTGAATTCTGTGCTGTCAAATTTTCCTGGCTTCTCCGGCTTCGGATTAGGAAGTGGAGTTGGCATCAAAGCTTGTAACTGCATGTTTGGTGCCTTACTTGAGCTATCTTGATTAGTCTCAGACATTTTCTGCAAGTTCAAGCAGAATAAAAGTAAGAAACTTCAATATGTAATTGTCATAAGATTGTTGGATTCTGCTTAACAGGAATCAATCTGACAACTATTCAAGATCACTGGAATATCAACAATCTAATTTGCCAGGTCGGCAAATATCATGTGGGAGGTTTTTCGTTCAAGAGAACGTTCCTTAATTTAAGAACCACCTTTCAATTTCCTTCCTTGGTTAAACACCAATTAGACTGAATCTAAATCAGTCTCAATATACTGAATATCAGTATATCACCTGTATAAAGAAATTAATTCACTTATACAGTACTTGGAGTGAGGTACGCTTAGAGCGAATCTCCTTAAGACAATTACGTCCCCCGCACCGGTGCTAACGGGTTACTGGACGCTGGTCTCCCAAGATACAACACTCTTTCACGGTATTTGGATAACACTACCAAATCACCGTACGATCGAACCGTAGTTAACCAGTACCTTCACAGGATGGTTGAAGCAGCAGGATAAAGACAAATTTCGGGAGAATATTTGCCTTTACTTTGGAGAAGCACCCACTGTAGAGGAAGAAGGAAGGTTGAAGAATATTCTTCTTCGGAAGTCCCAGATTCAGATAACAATTCTATTAAGAATCTGTTAAATTTTCTGAGCCCTCTTTTAGAACGAATTTTGCAGAATCTCCTTTTGGAAGTCGCTTCGGAAACTGACTTTCCCACTTCTCGCTGGAAGTTACTTCAGAACTCCACTTCTGCGTTCTGAACTCAGAGAGAGAGAAGATTATCGTTTTTGGTGTGTTTAGAATGAGAAATTGGAGCGCTATTTATAGCGCTCCAGGAGGGGCCAACGGGTCCGAACCCAATGAAAGGTTGCAACGGTTCGGTCTGAACCGTAGTCGCAACTGGAGCAGTTCGGATCCGGATAGCGGGGCGGGTCCGTTGGCGGGCCGGTTCAGATCTGGATAGCGGAGCGGGTATGCTTCGCGTAACCTATATCTGTGAGACCTGATTCAAAAAGAACCAGGTCGGGTAGGGAATCCGAACCCAGACCCAGGCCCGAGCCTGAGCCCGGCACCGGCCGGCTGGCCGTCGCCGCCAACGGCGGCGGCGCGCGCGCATGTGCGGGCATAGTTTCCTCCCAATCGCGCGCGAAAACTCCAAGTACCCAAAGGGCACGCCCTTTGTTCTCACTTTTCTCTATTTAAACACCACGAACTTCCATCCCATGGCCAATGTGGGACTAATTGCTTTTAGCTACCTTTAGTCCCATTTTGGTTTTGAATTAGGCAATCTTTAGACTTGAATATCTATTCATTTGAAGTCGAATTGAACATGTGAATATACCACGTTCATCCCCAATGGAAGGAGAACACACTCCAACCATCATCCAATTGATTCGATCAACGGATCTCGCCAAAATTCAATTCAAAGATTCACATTTATATTCTTCATATTCCAACAGATGTCACGCGGATATCACTTATGTTTAAATTTCACAAAAAGAACTAACAAACATCACAATATCAAAAGAATAAAGAAATGGAAACAACTAATAAGAAATAATACACTAAATTTAAGAATAAAAATGAAACTTAAAACAAAAAAAACTGTAATGCAATTTGAGCTTAAAATTATCATAGTAGTTTTGACTACAAGAGAAATTAAAATTTTTAACAATTGCGTGTTCTCCTCCTTGTTACACATAAAGAGGCACTACTGACTAATTTAACTTTTAGACTTAGGACGTGTGTGGATTAATGAAAGTGGGAGAAAAATGAAAAATAAGAAGTGAGAGTGAAAAATGTGAAAGTACAGTGAAAAATTGAAAGTTGTGAAAATAAATTTTTCAGTCTTTGATTGTGATGTGAAAGTGTAAGTGAAAAAGTATATTATATTTTTCGGTATTTCGTTAGGAATGTGAAAGTGAAAGTGAAAAAAGTTGACCATAAAATTGACCACAAAATAATATTAAATTTAATACTATTTTTGAAGTGACATTTTTGAACTGTAATTGGACTGCAAGTAGGATTTATGTGACATTCAAATTTAATGCATTAAACTACAACTTATTACAAGTGAGATTTTCATGATCACAAAATTAACTGTATCACCTTAGAAGTGGAAAAAATGATAAAGTAAAAATGAAGTATAAAAGGGAAGAAAAAAAAATTTTCACTTCCTAATTTCCTCTCACTTTCATGAATCCAAACACGACCCTAATGGAGCAGGACAAAGATGAAGGTTACAGCTACAAAATGATTGAGGAAAAAAAGTGAAGTGGGCTTTGCTTTTATTCTCAAGATTAAAGTATTAATGGGTTATGTAATTATAATTGATGCTTAGTAGTTAGATGAACTTATATTTTTTTAATAAGTTAATTCATTTTAGTAACAAGTTAAACATAACGAAAGCATGCTTACTATTATTAATATTAGTGTGTGTGTTATAAAACATCAATATATTATTTAGTTATTTAAGTAATGGGTATTTTAACGGGTCTGGGTCCGGTCTGGATCCGTGTAATATCGAAACACTTGTCCTACCCAATCACTGAATTGACAGTTCCAGGTTCGGATCTGGGTCATTCAACATGAAAGGTACCCAGACTCTCTCTGAATTTATAAAAAGGTCTTACTTTTAAACCCAGTATGTACCACACGCACAAACACACATACACATGCTTGTAAGCATGTTAATATGAGTACGGATCGGGTCTAGCTCATGCCCAATATAGGGATTTGTAACAGTGATTAAACGACAACAATAATATTCCAATTAAATAAATAACAAGCTTTTCTTTTTCAAAAAATTGGCCTTGGACAACTATCTTTTCAATTAATTTAGGGAAAATCTCAATTACAAATTTATTTTCACATCAGCTTCAATCCACGTAAGCCATGTGGTCCATTTCAAATTAAACTCTACCGTATAACTAATTCATGTTTTTTCTTTGCTAATTTTATCTTTTTTTCAGATCTAGCCGATTAAATTTTCTTTTTGGTTTTTTTTATTCATTCTCTTCGTCATCTCTATGGATCTCGCCGATCTTTTTCATCAATCATCTCGTAATGAATTTGATCATTTTCGTGTTTATTTTCGTGATAATTTTTGAGATCTAAGATTTGAGTTTTTGATTTAGCTTCTGCTGTATGATGACGATACTGAAATGCTTGCAATCCTTTATATGAAGAATGTGCCACGTGACCTGATTTCGATTTTAAGAAGCTAGAGTTTTAAAGGAGAGTTACATAATGAGAGAAGAGACTGTCGCAATCCTCATAACAAGGACCGTGACAATGGACGCAATCCTTATGACGACTGCAACTATGGTCATGAGAGCTGTGACCATAGTCGCGTTGCTCGTAAGCGCACTAAAAAAAACAAAGTAAACATGAAAATAAAATTTTTATGTGAAGAATGTGCTCATGATCGTAGTTTTTTTATATAAAAACTGCGACTCACAGTCCTGAAGTATAGTTACAGTCAAAATTCTCAAAAAATCACAGATCTCACAAATTTATGTTGCAGTTCTTACAAAATTCTTACAAAGCCACAGTCCTGAAGTCACAATCGCAGTTGGAATCGCAGTTCTCACAAAGTCGCAGTCACAGTTACAGAGTGTTTTCAGTTGCAGTCGTGATCGCGGTTAAAAGTTAAAATAAGAGTTTAGTCTTTTGCATTTTTGTGATTAAATCATTAGTCAGACACGTATTTGCAATTTAATGCCCGCCAAAAAAAATGAGGCACATGCGAAGGAAAAAATTGTAATTGAGATTTTTCTAATTAAGTTTTATTACAGGTGGTTCCACCCAACCCCCTGTCTTCTTGCAACTTTATTTGCATAGGCTTTCTAGATTTGGATAAAACTAAAATTTTAACTAACTCAAAACAAAAGATGATAATAAATTATTTTTCCCTCAAGATTCTATGAGATTTTAGTTTATTTTAGGAAAACTCAACTAATTTAAGGGGAAAAAAGGGATGATAATCATTGTTTCAGCTTCTCAGAATCATCTCGGATCAAAATTATCATTTCAAAAGGAGAAAAAACTTGCCGGAGAGGCATGACTATTGGTAAAGAGCTGGGATTAAATTATGGGAATTCTTACGTTTAAGTCTGGCTACGACTTAATATTTAAAACAAAAAAAACTTATTAATGAGAAAGAATTTGAGTTATTTTCTTTTCTCTCTGTTTCGAAGAAAGATCTAACTGTTACCTCATGATTAGGTGTGGCACTTTAGCCTGCGATAGCTTTGACATAGCGAGTGCAGTGAGTCGTAAGATAATGATAGGATCTATCGGGTGGTGAGTGAGCCGTAAGATGATGATGGGAGCCTGCCTCCTCTACCCGGCGGCGGCCACCAAATCAACAGCTCACCGTACTGCGGTGAGCACGATAAGCAATATGCAGTGAGCAAAAAAAATTTCCATAAGAGCCAGCAATATCACAGAAGAATAATAAATTTTTACATTTGATCATTATAATAATCCAGATGAAAATCACTATTTTTCAGAAACAATTTACTTTTAAATGTTTATCTGTTTTACTTATTCACCCACAGGGTAAATTTTTTAACTTTGTTTTATGTTAAACCGGGGTAGCTTTGGTTTGTAATTACTTAAGGTAAAGCATGTGGTATTATTTCTTTCTTACCAAAAGATAAGAAAAAAAAAGAAAAGAAAATCATAATCATGAGAGAGGATGAGGACTACAAAGTGAAGAAATATCTCAAAGAAGAGCGGTAAAAACCCACTTATATTGATCATGAAGAAATATGTAATGAAGAAAGAGTCCGAACTCCCTCGTGAGAGTAGAATTACTTAGAAATCCTAGTTCGTTTTCCTACTGCCCATATGGTTCACAATGAACTCTCCAAAAATAATATACCCTTCATACGTCATAAACATGAGTTATTTTTTTTCGCTAATTAAGAGAGAGGGGTCGTCTGAAGGCGACACGATAGCCGCACGGGTACGAGATTTGAGCCGTGAATTTCGTGAGAACTCTTAACAAATCCAAAAGTGTCACATGGCCACGTGCGGGAGACATAAGCATGAGTTGTTGTTCCCTAGAACAACAAAAGTGTGCTCATATATTTTCAATTTGGAAAAATCTTCCTGGCCTTTCTCACGGTGCATTGAAAAATTCAAACCTACAACCTCTCGCAAAGAAAGTAAAGGCAAAGTAGCTTCATACAAAACTGATTTGTGAACAAGAGTCTTGTTCAATAAAACTACACTAGTTGTTTAGGTATTTGCAATTTGAAAAATCTCGCCATTCATGATAGGTTGAAAAATTCATACCTACAATTAGGAATGAGAATGGACGTGTTAATGACTCCTCATATTGAACTCGTCCAATAGAAAATTTTCTATAAGAATATGAATTTTCTCATTTTCTTATAGAAAAATTTCTATTGGACATGTCCAATGAGGACTCGTGAACACGTCTATTCTCATCTCTACTTACAACCACAAATTAAAAGAAAAAGTATCACGTTGCCTAAGCTAAAGTTGCTTCATTCAGTAACTGATTGATTAAAACAACATGCTTACAAATGACTTGATATCAAAGTTTTATTTATTTTTTTGTTTAATTTAAACTTATAAATCTAGATTCAGAGATCCCTTAACAGCATAACATAGTGGTCCCAAACTATGCAATGCACACGTATCTCTTGCTAACCTCGGACATAACAATGAACGCACATGGGTCACAACTAAAACTTTGCTGGAACTAGCACAGCAAAAATTGTAGCAACGAAAAGTCTGTTGGAACTAGCACAAACAATTTTACAAAGAAACATAACAAGATTCATCAACAGTAACGACAACAGTTTTATAAAGAAGTCAATTCTCACGTAGCTCATCAGTAAGCCATTTGGTTTGTTTCTCAATAAGTAACGGTTCGAATTTTATAAGAGGCGATATTTTTCTCACAGAGATATGCCCCAAAATTTCTCAATCACCGTCAAAAAATTACACCATAAAATATAAAAAATTAGTCTGAGAAGTGATTACAAGACCTCTGAGATATTCTCCCTGTGTATTAAAAGAAAGCTGTTTTACAAAAAGAACACAACAACAAGATTTGGATCTATGCTTGCTATCTGTGTCCTAATTTTGAGAAATATTCTTGACACACACATCTGAGCTCACGTGAATTTTGAGAAACATCCTAGCTGTCAAAATCTTGTAACTACCCCCTGTTGGAATCTCCAACTTTGTGATGGGTTGGCATTAATGTGAGCAAGTTTTTGGAAATTTGCTCCTCAATTTAAACCAATCTGCTAGCTGGTTGGCTTGAATTTACCAAGTGAGGTACCTAATGAAAGGTACATTGTCACTTGGAAAGTTTTCAATCAGTGTCAAGATGTACTTGGTGAGCAAAAGCTTGTTCTCCTCTTTGGACAAAGATCAAGGTCCAATTTTGATTTAAAATCTTTTGTGACTCAACTCTTTCTGTTTTACTATTGGATCAGACCTTAATAGCACAACCACTGTGGTATGGAAAATGTAACTGTATACCACATAAATTGTTTAGCTCAAATTGCAAAACACTTAATGAAAAAGATCTTGAATTTGATCTTTTTATCCATAGAGAACTTTTTCTGAATTAATTTAAAATTCACTAAAAATTAACTTATACTATATTATTAAAATTCGTATTTATAGTTCTTTGTTTCATAGGAGTTTCTTTTCCACGCTGTCATATATGCACCCCCCCCCCCCCCCCCACCACCTTCTCTTCTCAAAAAAAAAAAAAAAAAAAAAACCAAAAAAAAAAAAAAATTGTTATTGGGTTATCGGTTTTGATGTAAGCTCACGAGTCTTCTCATGAAGAAAAATATGATTTCACTGCAAGGTTGTGTTATGTAAAATTTAATTATATGTTAACTGAGTGTAGCTTAAGTAGCAAAACATTTGCATCGTGAAAAGTGTGTTGCTTGAATCTCTTCATATGCAGTGACTAATGAGTTTTTTCGAACTAATTTTGTATGCACGCTAAAAATAACTTTATGTCAGACTATTGTGATTCGAGTTTTCAGCAGGTACTTTATCTCTTTTATGATGGTTTCTTCCTAGCACTATGAAATGTGACTTTTCTTATTATTGCCGGTTATGATGTAAGCTCACGGGTCTCTTTAGAAAGACATAATTTTACTTCAAAGTTATGATTTACCGATAGTTGTTACTTATTTTCTTTCCTTTTAAGATTTAAATATTTAAAGATGGGAAACAACTACCAAGATTAAATTTTGGACTCTCTATGCCAATCTGACATTTCTAATTTAAACCCAAAATGTAATCCTAATCCAACTCTACATTTTTTTATATGCTTAAATATAATAATTCTTCCAGTAGATTAGGACATGATTTAAGTTAATTAAGGTGGATATGTTGTAGGGTTTTTGTGTTAAAGTGTGTAAGAAATAAAGATCAAAATTTGGATTAGCCATATGTATTTTTTTTTAATGATT
The DNA here is from genome assembly GCA_038442645.1 of Agave tequilana. Taxonomy (NCBI): domain Eukaryota; kingdom Viridiplantae; phylum Streptophyta; class Magnoliopsida; order Asparagales; family Asparagaceae; genus Agave; species Agave tequilana. Next base: position 65,115 of record JAVJIF010026344.1, read on the forward strand.
TTATTAGAATTTATATAAAGAACAGGAAGAAGAATTAGGATGGGTTAAGAGTAAAAAGGTTAAATTAGGGTCTGGAATTGGGTAAGGGATTACTATGGATTTGGGATTAGGGTCTAGATTCCAGAACAAAGGTAGAATTAGGGTTACGACTAGTCAATAATTAATTATCTTATTATAGTTAATTAATTGGTACATTCTTAGAATTTGTTATGAATTAAAATATTAATATTGTTTGGTTTAAAATTTTAGGCTTTGAATTTCATGTTTAAAACTCAAGGATTTGGTTTTTAGGTTTATGTTAGGCTTAAGTGTGTGGGTTAAAAAAACATGCATGGTTGATTTTTTTTTTTTGGGGGGAAATATAAGTCATAGATTGTTGCAAGTAGGATATGAACCCTAGACTTCTTACTCACTGCAAAGAGTTTCGCCACTATTCTACAGTGACACTTGCTGATTGAAGTTAGTATAAGTATATTAACATATAAAATATTATAACAAAATTATAACTTTTTTATAGGCCATTGAAGCAAAAAAAAAATCATTAGCATTTTGTAGAAAAATAACTTACATACAAATATCCACCATAATTTGAAAGTATGGGAGGAGGAGTGTGCTGGGATTTAGGGTCGAAAATAGTCCCACATCGGCTAGACAGAATTGGGTAACTTTTGGGATGGTGCCCCAAGTCCTTACAGAGTGTAATGACAAAATAGTTTTTCATTTTTTTGGCTGATACTAACAATATCACCTATCATCTGATCTTGCGAGCGAAAATGTTGAAAAATAAACTATAGAAAAGATATGTGCTGTTCAAATAAATTTTTTTTTATAGAAAAAAAACGCTTTTATTGCTACAAATGACCATGCCACCTGTTTTTTTTTTTCCAATTTTCTTTTCCTATTTAAACAAACTATTCCTAAATCTATACTTAAGACACTAAGATTTTTCATGTATGGATGAAATAGCACAAGCCAGGTCAAACTGACATCAAGGCAAAAGAGATGGGGAGGCAAGAAAGAGCCCCAAGTTTGTGAAATAGCACCCTTGAGTTATTTTGTTGGAATCTTGTAACCACAAAAGAGGGTGAGAACCAAAAGTGTTTTGTTGAGTTGATGGGCATCCACATCAAAGTGATAACAAAGAACATCAGTGAAAAGAATTGAGAAACCACTGAAGGGATCAAATCTATTCATGATGGATTCCACAAAATTATTGGCCAAAATATTCCACAAAATATACTAAAAAATGAAATAATTTTTTTGGTCTGCTTCTTTAATGAATGAATCATACTAAGCTAGGAGAAAAGTGCCCACTAAGATTTAGGCCTGGTGCATCAATGCTAAACTTTGTATTTAATTTAGGTAAAATATAATATATATAATACTTAATTAAAATAAATAGGTTCAAAGGAGAGCTTCAAAGGTTTGCTTGAGTGGAATGGTATTTTTGTTGCTCTTTTTAGGACCATGTGGAAGTATCTATTGTTACCTTCAATTATTTGGTAAGGACTTAGTTAGCCACCTACTCCTAACAATTAGGAAATGTTTCACAAAAGATGTCTCATGTGGACAAGTTGAGTAGTGAATCCAAGCACTTCTTCTTCTTCTTCTTTTTTTTCTTTTCTGAGAGAAAAATGGAACTCTTTTTTTTTTGAGTATATTCTCTTGATCATTTTTATATTGTTTTTTTACCTAACTCCAATGTTGACTAGCAACCAATTAATCAATAAAAGTAGCTAACCATCATTTTCCCCCCTGTAGAAACTTGAAAGCTATGGGAAATGTGAACTGTATAGATTCATGCCTTGTAGTTTAGGTTAGGTATCCATATGAGTTGTGTTTTTCTTGCCAAACAAGTATATTGTTGATCTAGAGTGATGGATGATTAAAATGAATGTAAGTTGTGTAGTTAGAAAGAACATGTTTGCTTACTTTTATAAAATTTGAATGATAAAATTCTACCATGTTAAACAAATTAAATAGAAATGAAGAAAAAGGTTCATGCAACCAAAAAAGTTTTATAAAGGATTTCTTATTGTTATTGATTACTATTTTTTTTTTTCCACGCGCACCATTAATTTGTAATAAAAGTCCAAGTCCCCTCTCTATGCGGAAGAAATAAGTGTTACTATCATTTTCATTTGTTTTAAGGAAGTGATGTAATTACACATTTTCATCTCACTTGCAGCAAATCAAAACAAGCCCCACAGAGAAGTCAGATCTCTTGTCATTTATTTATTTTCATACAATTAAGCATTGAAATGAAGCCCAAAAAATAATACATTTAACTGTTCCACCTAAAACTTTTATGTTATTTTTTAAGCAATGTCCCCACAAAAACTATTTCAGCTTTTGTTTTCTTTGATTTGACAAATGCCTTGTATAAAACTTTGCTTGCAATTGTGATATATATGCAAGTAGCCTTAAACCTTTCAAGCAACCTACTACCCAATAGCTAGCATGCAAAGGTCAATGTTCCAAACCTGTAAAGGGACCACATAATGTCATGTAGTAATCAAGAAACACAATAGGGAAAACATTAACCTTTATTTTCTACCTTTCTTTTGTTCATATTAACTTCAATGCTAACACTTGTAAATAGGCACAAGGATGGCTGCAACTTGCTCTATAATGTGTTGGATGTTAAATTCATTTCAGGCCCTAGTTTAAAACTATAATTGAAGTTCTTTTGCCAAAAAAAGTTATGTATACACTCTTGAATCCTGAAAAATATTTAGGGAAAAGCTTCTTCAGTGTGGGAGTTTTCCCATCCAAACTTAAATCAATGAAGCGCATATAAAAAAGAACTAAAAAGATGTCACTAGTCTTAATGTATAGTTACTGCACCTAAAACGCATATCGTATGTCTCTACGATCAATCAAGACAGGTGTGTCTTTATTGGTACTATCTCTTCTATCGGTATCCTTTGTGCGCATGATCACGAGCGGGAGATGATCATGAACAGTAAGATATACTCAGAATAAAGAGGAGGAATGAAATTTGATGCGAGAGAGATTTTTTTCCCATAAATTTTTTCATGTAATTTTCTTTATGTGTTCATAGGATGTAACTAGCTAGAGACGCAACCTCTAATCATAATATCTATTAACTCCACTAACTATAGCAACTAACTCTACTAAAAGAGTGGAGGTTTAGTTACCAAGTTAATATTATTAAATATTATTATTATGAAATTTTCTTTTTTTAATATACAATATCCAACATTCAGCTCATTTTGCACACATGTAGATCTTTGAATTTTCCTTTTTTGTTAGATCAAAAAAATTTAAGTTTCTGCTATTAAATGTATTAAGTGAAAGATCCATCTACACAATATGAAAGCAACATACAAATTACTGTTGGCCCAAAGGCCTATCACCCTAGTTTTGATGATGATCAACTCATGAAGTATGATTACTAATGATCTTGTGTTTAATTAGTGACAGATTCCTTATCAAGATCTTAGTAGGTGTGGAGCTTCAACAAAGGATTTAAAGTCAAGTTGGAAGCTAGCACCGGTGATTCACGAGCCTATGCATCAAGATCACATCTAGAGATGAGCTCGGTGGATTGCATGTGGACCAAGTTAAGAAGATGAGAAGACTTCAAGTGAAGACTTCAAGAAGATGAAGACTTGTGTCTAGGTATAAGATTTGTTTTTGTTTTAGAAAAAATGTAAAGGATAGATAGTTGGTGGATTGCTCAAGTCTATATCACACACACACTCTTGATAGAACTCTTGATAGAATGATTTTCATAAAAGATTTTCCTAGTTAAGAAAAGATTTTTATTTGTGATAAAATACAATTTGGTTTTTGGTATTCATGTATACATATCTTATATCCAAAACATGTTTAGAGCCTTATGTCAAAAACTAGATATTCATCTTATTTGTGTAGTGGATCATATCCATACACACTATGCTTTAAAAGTATATCTTGTTTTTGTATTTGATGAGATTTTCCTTATGACAAAATATCTACTTTGGGTTTGGTAATTTTTATATACATATCCTTTAACCAAAACAAGTTTAGTGCTTTATGTCAAAAACTAGATATTTCATCTTGATTGTGTGGTGGATCATATCCATACACACTTTACTTATAAGTTCAAAATATCTTGTTTTTTGTATTTTGTGAAGTTATGGAAAACCAAGTGTTAGAAAAACATATTTTTAGAAAAACAGTTTTTATTTTGATTGAAACTATTTTTCTGGATTTACTGTGAATTTCTGGGATTTTATTAAGCCACAAGACCAATCCTTAATCCCTATTTTCTGGTTCTGCCAGTTCTGATTTTTCAGAACTGAAAGAGGCCGGTCGACCGGGTCGGTCGACCGGACGTGCACGACGTGCACGCCAGTGTGCACTGGAGAACGGTCGACCGAGCGGTCGACCGCTTCAGAGAGCTTTGCTCTCGGGAAGTATCGGTCGACCGGGCCGGTCGACCGACAGAGAGTTTACTCTCTTCTCCAGTTGCTCGGTCGACCGGGCCGATCGACCGGAGGCTGCAACGGTCGGATTTTTGACCGTTGCCGGTCGACCGGACCGGTCGACCGTAGCTCTGACAGAGCCCAACGGTCAGATTTTTCTGGCCTCTATAAAAGGGGTTTTGTCATTGTTTTGAGCCAAGATTTTTGGAGACCTTAGAGCTAGTTTTTCCCAGTCTTTCTGAAGGTTTTTCTCCACAAAATTAGAGTCAATACTTCCAATTAAAAGGAGAGTTTTATCAAAGAGTGTAAAAAGGATTTTCTTGAGTTTTTCACCAAAGATTCTTTCTTGCTTTCTCACACAAACACTTGAGCATCCATTGAGCTATTCATTCTATAGGAGTGTTATTGTGAGAGGATTTTAGGTGATCAAGAGTTGTGATCACCAAAGTTCATCTTTGTTCTTTGAGAAGGCGGACGGCTGTGTTCGCGGTTTGTTTCGGGTCCTAGTGAGGACTTGGTGTTGTTGGGTCCTAGTGAGGACTTGTAGCTTGAGGTGCGGCCTCGACGAGCCGGTGGGCTTGTGTGTGTAAGGGACTTGGGAGTCCGAGGGCTTGTAGGTGTTGCGGCACCAAGGAGAGATCCGGTTGGATCGTGCATAGTGGAAATCCTTCGTGTGTCGAAGGCGGGGATGTAGAGCAAGTGTGCTCGAAACTCGAAACAAACCCTTTGTGTTTGCGATTGCTCACTCTTACTCTCTTTCTCTTTTGTCTCTATTTTATATCTTGCATTCAATTTATTGTGTTCATCTTATATATGCATGATATATTCCCTTGTGCTCATAATTGATATACATACTTGCTTGGGATTGTGTTAACACTAGTATTCAACCAAGAGAGCCAACGCGGCACCTCAACCCATTCAAGGGGAATCTAGAGGAGTTTGTCCAGAGCCTCGCAAGGGAATTCGGCAACACTCTTGTGTTATACATAAGTGTTTAATTAAAAGAAGTTTAATTTGGTCAACTTAGTTTTAATTCCGCATTATTTGTTCATAAGTGACCATTAGATTAGCCATCACCTATTCACCCCCCCTCTAGGTGATCTTTCAATTGGTATCAGAGCTAGTGCTCTTGATATTGGGTCTAACAACTAAGAGTTAAAGATCCTCTTTTAGGCTAATCACAAGATTTGTACACACACAATGAACTTCATGTCACCACCCACCTTTGACACTCTAACATCCAAATTTGGAAGGTTAAGATGTCTTTGTTCTCAAAGGACTTGGCCTTAGGTATATCTTGCCACAACTAATAAAGAATATTGCTTAAATGGTAAGAACATGAGGCTAATGCAAAAGCCCTACATGCTTTAGTATCTTGCTAGATAATGATTATTTGTCTAAAATGACTAATCTTGATTCGGCTTTTGTAGTATGGAACACCCTCATCTCCCTTGGCGAAAAGGATCTATTACTATGCGGGAGCGATTCGGACGTTGGAAGCGACATCTCCAACGTGTGCTATATGGTCCAAGGGATAACCCCCTTGAGGTAACTACCGAATCCGAGGATGAGGATGTTAATATGTCATATGATGAGCTTAATACATTTTGCCAATTATTGCTTGAGAAATATGACATGATTAAAAAGAATAATAAAATTTGAAAAAGGAAATTGCTTGCATGCATAAGGAACATGACTCATATAGAAAATAACATTGCATGCTTAGAAAAGGATAATGAAAGTTGGAAAAAAGAAATTTGATTGCATGCATGTAGAAAATGATTCTTTTAGAAATAAACTTGCATGTTTAGAAAAAGAAAATGAGGATTTGAAAAATGAGAATATTTCCTTAATGTCTAAATTGAATATTTTATGTGAAGGAAATATGATTTTGAAAAATAAGATTGATTGGTGGAAAAACAAAAAGAAGTTGTTTTCAAGAAAATAAGTCTTTGAAAAGAAAAAATTTGTGAAAAAGAAAAAGATTTTGTTTCGAAAAAGAAAAAGAAAAATGATCATATATCTCACCATGCTTTACATGCCACCACTAGTGAGATTAATGGTTTGAAAAATAAAATAAATGATTTGAGTTCAACTTTGAACTATTGTGCATTCAATCACACTAGATTGGAATCCTTGTTTCAAAAGAAACAAGTTCCTCATGCTCATGCACATACACATCATGCTCATGCTTTTGTTGCACAACATGATCACACTCCTATACATAAGCATACTAAGGTGTACGTTGTACACATTGTGGCCGCAAATGGCCATTTAAGAAAATATGTTATGATAGATTAGGTCATTTCAATTTTGCCAAGAATAAGAATTTTGGGTGCCTTACAACAAGACTAACCTCAAAGGACCCAAGAAAATATGGGTACCAAAACCCCCACCCTTTGATTGATGTAGGTGAGGGCTCTCACAAAACGTGAGAAAATGGGTGCCTGATAGCGGATGCAATGGACATGATGGACAAACTTTAAATGCATTGCTATCAAGGAATTTTGGTGGGTCAACCACCATGCTTGGAGCTTTGGAGTTGGTAACAACCTCTAAACTCCTAATTTTATGTACATGCTTTTAATTTCATATGTCATATAGCATGTTCATGATTTTATTTGATTTGTGCTTCATGTGGCATTTACATGCTTAAATGTAGAATGTGTCAAAACTTGCATTTATACATATATGTATAGTGAACTACAATTGACTCATACATATTTGAACTTCATACTCATTTGTATCCACTATATGATGTGTATAGGCTAGTTTTGATGATTCGGTCATTTATACTTTTATGCCTATCTTTGATCTTACCTCATGTATATGTGTGTTTAATTCAAATCTAATAAATATACATGTATACCCTGAGTCTCTAGCTTCATGCAAATATTTGATAGACTCTTTTACAATTTTGGGATATGTATGTGTATTGTTAGATTTGTATAATTCATACATATACCATGAAGATTGTAGTTTTTTTTAATAAAATGATTTTGTGTTGATTTGATAACAATGATTTCTATGTGATTTGAGCTTCAATGACAACTTTCATGAAAATACTATTTACATAACCTTTGAACACTCATCTTTTATTCAAAAATATATTTATGAGCTTTAGGACTATGAGTGCTTGGATTTTTATGTACTTAGTCTCATTCATGAAAAACATATGTTTGACATATTTGAAGGATCTTTAACTAGTTTTCAAAAACAATTTATACTAGTTATGTATTCTTCAAATAGTTTTTGAGATTGTCACATGATTCAATTTTCTTAAAATTTAATGCTTCATGATTTGAATATTAGTTTATATGTAGTTTTTGTCAACACTAAGATTTATACTTGAACATATCATGGGCCTCAAAAAGATCTATTAGTAAGTGTGCTTAAATGCTTATTTGAACCCTTGAATGTACTTGTATTGCTTTAGTTTTGATGATTCATACATATTTAAACTTATGTTCACCTTTTGGATTTGATTTATGATCATGTGCCTTTTATTTCATGTATATGTGTGTTTTGCCAAACCTTAAAATATCATGTATAACTCTTGAGTCTTTGCCTTCAATGCAAATCCATTCATATAGACTCACTTGAGTTTAAGAGATATGTATGTATATTTCATGTATTGTCAAAACATACATATATCTTGACATATAGATTTTGTCTTTCAATGATTTATAAAAAAAATGTGAGATGATTTTGATGTTATGATTTTCTAAGGAATATGTACCTTATTGCCATTTTCATGATGCCATGTTTCACATAACATTAGTACACTCACTTCTTTTGAAAAATTTGGACTTTATAGATTAGAGTGTTTGAGTGTGTTTGTGTTTCATTGCTATTTCATGAAAAATCCTTAGATTTATTCCTTGATAGAAGGATTTCGTACTAGTTGTTAAAACACTCTCATTTAACTAGTTCGAATTCTTCATGTGTTGTTAATGCTAAGCTTAATTCAAATTTATTTTTCAAGCTTATGCATTAGATTTAAAATGGTATCATATTTTTTATTGATATCAAAGAGAAAATTCATTAATGTGTTTTGATAAAATAGAATTAATGATTTTGTTTTGATGAGAAAAATCAAAATTTTGATTTGTATTGCCCCTCCTGACTTCTTTATTTTTGACATAAAGGGGGAGAAAATTTGTTGATTTGATTTTACTTTGAACCCTTTGTGATGATTGACAAAAAGGGGAGAAGTATTGTGTTTTTGTTTTGATATATATGCATGATTTCCTTGCTTAAGGGGGAGAAGTATTTGTCCTTCTTACTTAAGGGGAATTAGATTTGTATTTATGCATATGTGTTTTAATTTATGCAAATAGGAGTAAAAAGATTTTGATTTATGCTTGTTGCATCTCCATATTTGCATCCATATTCATGTGCTTCATGAATATTTATTATTTATTTTGTATGCATGAGTTAAGGGGGAGCTTCTTTGAAGCTTACTTTAATCCATGCATATATAACGTCATGAGTTTTGTCATCATCAAAAAGGGGAGATTGTTGGCCCAAAGGCCTATCACCCTAGTTTTGATGATGATCAACTCATGAAGTTATGATTACTAATGATCTTGTGTTTAATTAGTGACAGATTCCTTATCAAGATCTTAGTAGGTGTGGAGCTTCAACAAAGGATTTAAAGTCAAGTTGGAAGCTAGCACCGGTTGATTCACGAGCCTATGCATCAAGATCACATCTAGAGATGAGCTCGGTGGATTGCATGTGGACCAAGTTTAAGAAGATGAGAAGACTTCAAGTGAAGACTTCAAGAGATGAAGACTTGTGTCTAGGTATAAGATTTTGTTTTTGTTTTAGAAAAAATGTAAAGGATAGATAGTTGGTGGATTGCTCAAGTCTATAT